>JAWPHD010011950.1:0-79529 GCA_037043455.1 Cyrtodaria siliqua
CCAACAAGACGAGGCACGAATACGCTTCCGTACAATTGAAAGAATGTCGCGTCGTCGTTGACAATGCGTCATAATTGTCGCGATGTCGTATCGCAATGTCGCGATGTCGTATCGCAATGTCGAGTTGTTGTATCGCAATGTCGCATTGTCGTATCGAGATGTCGCGATGTCGCTTTGTCCGGCGTCGCATTGTCGCCCACGACACTGCGACATTGTATCTGGCCCCAACCGGACACCGTACAATAACGCAATGAAATGCGTTATTTTAAGCGACTCTACGTTCCAACAGGATGAAGCTGTTTATTCTTCTCATTTGATGTTGATGTAAGTTGAGAGAATTTGTTTGTATTTTGTGCAATCTCTCCACAAAAAGTGTTTCATGATACATAAAACTCCATGTTAGATAAGAAATATAGAGAATATCATGTTAGTGCCTGACCTCATCCAGTTTATCAGGTGAGGCTGAGAAAAAAATGAAGCCCGAGGCTGTGCCGAGGTTGTTGTTTTTTTTTCGTGCCGAACCTGATAAACTGGATGAGATCAGGCACTAACACGATATTCTATTTATCATGTTGATCGTTTAAAATTATTTAATTTACCTTTTTTCCATTTTTTCCCCGTTCAAAAAACCCAGACGTCATCAAATACACCACGACGTCATCAAAAGAAGTGCCGACGTCATCAAAAGAAGTACACCTGACGGGATAGGAACGTAACTGCCGAGATAAGGTTTTATCTCAGGCACCCTGTTTCTCGGCAGAATTATGGAGATCGACATGATAAAAAAACATTTCCAACGGGTTTATATTGTGCGAGATCAAAACCTGGTGTTTGGACTTGAAACACATCGAAACCGATGGTCTGCGGCCTGGGTTACGAATGATCGATGAACTTCAAGTCCCGCCCACCCAGTATTGATCTGGGCAACATAAACCCGCTGGAAATATTTTATTTCTTAAATAAACTGAATAACTCGTTTATTTTCTATCCACAATGTATTTTGTATAATGTGTAATTTATAACATTGAAATAAATCATTTACTGCGTGTTATTAAATGGCGCTTCCGGTATATTAATGTATGATTTTATGCATGTTATATATGCAATTTCCTTTATATATTGTATATTATACTGCACACTTAATCCCACATAATTCTCAAAACAAATCTCAAGATGTTTTGTAAAGTTGTAAGAGTTGCAGTTAGTTAGAGAAAGGACACAGCTGTGGTATTGTAGACGTTTTAATCACGGTACACTTTGTCACAAGAAATTCATAAATGTTGAGGTTCTTCTTTGAACAATTGAGCCATTTAACGTAAAGAGTTTGCAAAATGTTGCATCCTAAGTTTGCTCACATGCTTAAGTCAATCGCGTACTCTGTCAATAATGAAACTATGAAGGAATACTATTTGCTGTGTTATATATTGTTTTAGTTATTTTTTTCCGAAAGGAAAGATCTTACGTAGCCATGTACCATTCTATTAACAACAGCATATTGTACATACACAGCGGAAATTTCCGAGTTCGGTTCAGTATATATTAAAATAAATAAACTAAACATACCTTTAAAGATCGCAAATGCTGCAATACACATCAAGGAGAACATAATCCGGGAAAACTGCAACATGATGACTTCTGGTATTACACTGTCTTGGCTAGGTGAAACTGAAGGCGTTATGAATGATCAGTGTTTATATAATAACATTCGGACGTGAACTAATTACGTGATTAACCGCAATTACCATGTCATATGACACATCGTTTATCATTTGTTCTTTAGTGGGCTGGAGCAAACTCCCGCAGTTGTTACTTCCCCTTTCTGTTACAGTTATCAACGCCCCCACACACATCCAGCCAAGTTTGGGGGCGTTGATAACTGTAACAGAAAGGGGAAGTAACAACTGCGGGACATCCAGCCAAGTTTACCGAAGCATTGTGGTTTAGTGGTTATAGTGTCTGCCTTGCATTCGGGAGGTCGTGGGTTCGAGTCCCCTGACCGCGTCATACCAAAGACTTTAAAAATGGAGTAGTTACTTGTAACCCATGCCTGACAAGCAAATAATGGGTAGTACTACGTCTGGTCAAAAACCGTCTGGTCAACCCGGTGTCAGAATAATGTGTCTGGGTGGGGTATCACGTACTACGGCGTGGTATTCCAGTGTGGCAGCACTATATCTGCTTCAAGTAGACTGTAGATAGATACATAGCACTACACACAATCACTCACGCAATAGTCCAGACATAATGCCGAGCCAACGGGGGATTCTTCCCGGGGGCTCATATGGTAGAGGGACTTTAAACCTTAGAAATCATCATCATCATCCAGCCAAGTTTAATTTTTGGTTAAAAAAAAAATCGGTCAATATTTCAACTTGCTTTGTTCATAATATAGGAAAATAGTATGAAAAACGGTATCTGATTACAAAAATAATTATTTATAAAAAAACAAAATAATTTTAGCGAACATATAGAGGATATTTGTTAGTTTTGAGTGAATATAGAATTTATTTTCATCGAGAAGTGAGAAAACTTATATTTTCACGAGTAAAAATATTTGACTTTTCTCATTCGAGATGAAAATAAATCCTATATTCACGACAAACCAACAAATATTCTATTTATTATATAGAATCTATTCACAACCTGGAAATGTATGCAAAAAAACATATAGGCCTAATGCACCAAAACAATGACGTCAATAACGTCAACAACGTAAACAACGTCAACAGTTGCATGACGTCATAGTGAAACTATATTATACCTGTGAAATATAAACAATGAAAATATATATAGAGAATAATAAATGGATATTTTCATATCACACCCTATATCAGGCCTGAGACGCCATATCAGCCCGATAGCTTTAGCTCGAGGGCTGATATGGGTCGAGGGCCTGATATAGGGTGTGATATGAAAATACACATTTATTATTCTATTTATCATAAACTTGAGCTTTGACGAAATTTCAACTTCAGCTCACTCACTACGCTGTTTTCCAGGGAGAAAAAAAAGTTTAGTGATGTGCTCATGTATGTCACGTAAGTGGTACACAATATTTATTTTTGTCCGAAATCTTATTGAAAATGAATTCCATTGAATTTGAAAATTTCTACACAATGTGTATTGTCATAAGTGTTTATTTTATCCACGGCTAAAGATTATATAGCCAATAATCTGCCGGCGAAACAGGATTTAAGTAACTAATGAAACGCAGACGACAAACAATACCCATGACAAATCGTATACAATCGTAACTCGGTTATTCCCGTATCACTCCGGTAAAAGGATCGAGATGAACATTCGGTTGACATTTTTGCACCCTAATATTGCCCGGCTTTATCCGGCAACGAAATCCTGATGGATATGACTCGCTAAGTCTATGTCGTATCGTATATTCAAAAACGACCTATTTATAGGGAAGTATGTGATAAAAGGTTTTATTTTAATCATAAAATCCACTATTTCACTGGAAAGTATATAACACATATTTTATACGCACACCGGTTACTTGTTAACAAACATGTATTCCGTTGAGAACAGTACAGAAGCTGTGCGTAAATTTAATAAAGAGATTACACCAAAGTTACACCAAAGCCAAAACAAGTTGAATGTTTTCAACATCTTCTCGAAGGTGATGATGTTATTGCCAATTAGTTGCCTTTTGGAATTGGTTACCTGTTGGTTACGGCTAGAGTTTGCTGTACCAAGTATTACCTAGTGTAAATTATCACATGGCCTCAGGTATTGTGTGGTGGCAGGGATTATTGGCTACAATATCAACGCGAAAATACGCCATTTGATATTGTCGTCTTTTCGTTATTTTGTGTGGCCTTCTGTCGTCTTTTCGCTTCTAATATGTCGTCTTTTCGTTCTGTCGTTTTTTCCTCTTTTTGTTCTGTCGTCTTTTCACGTTGCATTTGTCGTCTTTCCGTCCTGTCGTCTTTTCGTTCTGTCGTCATTTCGCCTTCCGGTTGACATGCTCGTTTCGGTCATTGCGGCCTTTTCACGGTGACTACTAAAAGACGGGACGATTTTGAATTATTGGGGAAATGTGTCATAAAGTAAGGATGTGTGCATACCTTATGTCCAATCAATAATAAACGGAGGGTTACTATTTCTTTCAAATGTTTTCATAAACGCAGAATGGTTCATTAAATATGAATTTTAAAACATAATAATATAAAAAATACTGACTTAGTAATTTAGTAGCAACTTTCCGGGACTGATACTGATGATCATGTAATGACCAGTCGTACTAATTATCATGTTTGGAGTAAACTTTATATTCTTATTATTGCGGCGAGAGCAAACATCCCGCTGCAATGTTAACAGAATGGTATACCAAAAACTGAAGTCTGGCCAGATTTCTGAGCTAAAAATAACTATAAGAGCTAAAAATAGCACAAGTGGCAGCCGAACAGCATTCAAATTATATGCCTCCGCGTAGATAAATAGTGCCTCCGGGTTTGCATGAACTAAATGTAATGAGAAGAACTGACATGCCATAACGATTACCATTTACAGTTGAACTTGCATTATATATTATATATTATATCCATTGCTGTTTTACACATGTAAAGTCTTGGAATAAAAGAATTTGAATTGAACTGAATTGACTTAAACTTAGACGAGCTATGTATGTAATATGTATGTAATAGGAAAACAATAATATTCCAAATCACAATATATCAATTGTGTCTGCAGAATTTGCCTTGTTTAACCTAATAAAATAGTTGATCATATTGGGGAAAACATTCTGGTTACGGCATTGCTTTATTTGATTTTACTTCCGATACAACGTGAAAACAAGATGATTATTGCTTTATTGTGTATAATGGTATATAGTAACAACTATTTCGAAAGTTGTTTAGTGATTCACGATGTCAGTGAATTATTATTAATGATAAGACGAAATGAAGCAACATGTTTAGACACCACTGGATTGTTATAGCATATATAGAAATCTTGTTATCGTTATATCTCATGCCTTTAAATTTTCCGTCAAACTTTCATAGATTGTAAAGTTCAGGGTCTAGTCGTGCAATAACAGAAAGGTAGAGGGGCATTCCGGATCTGAACGCTTTACCAGTTGGCAAGATGCAAAAATTGCAAGAACAACTGACGTCTGGCCCTAAGTTTTCCCCATTTCTATTCATTTTTCCTGCACTTTGTTATTCATGACATGTTCATCTTATTCAGATTTAGTTCGTTAAACAAACCCCGCCGTATTCAGTACTTTCAGTGCTTTGGTTTAAATTGGTATGTATCGATGTAGGATGGTTTATCGGACATAATTATGAATTTGTTTATATAAAAAGGTAACACAATGAGTTTGTATTAAATGATTTACTTTCCGGGGCCACTTAAAACAGACATGATTTTGGTTACATGGATCTTAGCGCTCATATTCTTCGATCTATTCAAACAAATGACAAATATTTACTTTTAAATTTAACACTAACTTTCCGGGACCGTTTGTTGAAACCATCTTATCTCTAAGATTATACCTTACATTTATCAATGTAGGATGGTATAGCAAACATAATTAAGAATGTGTTTAATATTATACGGAACTGTTAAACATGTGCGTGACTGATAATTGTGCTAACATGACTGCTCATTTGGAAGTAAATAAATACCATACACTAATATTAGATTTTTCTCTTAATATTTTATTTAAAATAGTTGTGTAACATATCAAGTTGATGGTAATACGTTAATAGTTTAGAACTATATCTACAGCATAAGAAATATAATATCAAAGAAAGGAGGTAACACATATACACGTTCTTAACATTTAATATGTCATTAGCTCGACCCTTCCGAAAAAAGGAGAAATTGATCATCGTCTCCGCTTGGTTGGAGTTTGTGTGTTATAAGCGTGTATCTCCGAAACTGCTTTACATAATAACATAACATAATTTTAATGGACTGTACCTTTACACATGTGTTTGGCATCATTATACAAGATCATGTTACGGTCTAAAACAACTATTAAATATGAACTAATTTAAGATCCTCTGACTATATAGTATACTTTGCATTAAATCTTGACACTTTCAAAAAAACACTGATTAAGATAAAGCCAAACATATAATTATCACTTCAATATTCATTATATAAGGTGTGAAAGACTAATTAATGAGTTGCAGAATCAAAACAATTCATTACTTTCTATTCTACGTTTATATAAACGATTTTAAAAAACTAGTAACCCTTCGTTTATTATTGATTGAACCGTTATGTACACCCCTGTCGATTTGACCCGATTCCCGACAGTTCAAAATCGTCCCGACTTCTAGCAGTTCGGCAATGACCAAAACGCGCGTATCAACCGGAAGGCGAAAATACTACAGAACGACAAGACCACAGAACGAAAAGACGACAGAACGAAAAGGCGACAAAACGACAGAAGGAAAAGACGATATTTCAAGGGCGAAAAGACGACAGAAGCCTATCAATATCAAATGGTGTCTTTTCGCGGCTGAAGTGTCGTCTTTTCGTGTGGCGTTCTGTCGTCTTTTTGCCCTTGAAATGTCGTCTTTTCGTTCTATCTTCTTTTCGCGCTGCATTTGTCGTCCTTTCGTCTTCTCGTCTTTTCGTTCTGTCGTCTTTTCGCGGCGAAATAACGAAAAAACGACATGGCAGAAATCAGCCACAATAGAGAGGGCGGTTTTTTTCGGGCGATGAGTGATACCGCAATTTATATAAACTAGGAATGTGTCCATAGGACACGGATGCCCCCACTTCGGTCACTAGGCCACAGCAATTTGATAATGAACATAAACACAGATCAACTTAGGTGCGCATTTTCACTTGCTGGTCAACATTCCTGTACAGTTTGGCGACCATGGGTTAAATAGTAGTTTAGTTTAAACATATTTATTTTACATCGATTGCGAAACAAGTTATTGCAACTAAGATTAATCACTCTCGATGGCTTCCTGGGTAGCAATGTGGATTAATTATCTTACTCAAGGATAAATAACGTGGCCGCGGTGAGGATCGAACCCACGACCTCTCGATTCTGAGTTCGGCGCTCTACCACTGGACCACTTCACCACTTCAAAGCTCTGTGGTTCCCGGTCCAAAATAAAAACAAAAACCCAGGTGCGCATCTTCACTTGCTGATCAACATTCCTGTAAAGTTTTGCGACCGTGGGTATAGTTATGCAGGAGGGCGCGACACAAGTTGTTCAGCACCCATTTTGACTAAGTCAAGAGCCACAACTCTGTGCTTCTTGGTCCAAAATAAAAATGAAAACACAGGTGCGCATCTTCACTTGCTGGTCAACATTCTTGTAAAGTTTGGCGACAGTGGGTTAAATGGTAACTGAGGAAGGCGCGACACAATTGCTTCAGCCCCTATTTTGACGAAGTCAAGGGCCATAGCTCTGTGTTTCTTGGAATGAATGAATGGTGTTTTACGGCACGTCGACACATAAATAGGTCATATTGTGCGCAAAAACTGATGAATGATGAAGAAATGAAGGGTTAATTAAAAATTAATGTAAATATATAAAGATAAAACTATTTACATGTAAGGGATGATATGGTAGTAATATAAACAATATATATAAAAAGTAAATATATACAAGAACATATTATAATGATTTATAATGATTTATATAGTCTGACTTCCTTCAGGAAATCGAAAACTAGACTAAAATCTATAGTATTAAATAACTCGATCATAGTATTAACATTGTAGTACGCATAGGATCAAAGTCTACACATTCCAACAAGATGTGTTTGACCGTTAACGGTGCAAAGCAGGGTATAGTTTCTGGTCATTGCTCACCTTGTAATAAATAAGAATGAGTATAAGTGTATGCCCTATCCTATCCTATCCTGCACCGGTGTTTCCTAGTCTAAAATAAAAACCCAGGTGCGCATCTTCACTTGCTGGTCAACATTCCTGTAAAGTTTCGTGACCGTGGGTTAAATAGTTATGGAGGATCGCGCGACACACGTTTTTGGGATGTACGTACGGACGGACGGACGGACAAGTGCAATATGTATGCCCCACCCACCCAAGTGGGGGCATAAAATGGGGGGCATAAAAACATAACATCATAAAACATTAGAAGTGGTAACAGCCATTATAAATGCATGGCACTTGGCAAAATGACCATTTGAGACTGATGCGCGCAAATCACTCTTTTATCCTTAAGTATCTACTAAGACATCTCTAACATGTCCTTGACATTCTCATAAATTGTCATAAATGTCCATTATGACAATCAACTCATCTGTCTAATTAACGCCATCGGTTGAATGTTAGGTCATCCTTTTCTTGTTATTTATGGTTTTAGGCAGTGTGTCCCGATGACTCAGGTCTCAAAAGTTGCCGCACACATTCATGCTGTCAACATGTCTCAATGTTAGGGTGTTTTGCAAAAAACATAAAATAGAGGTCTATTGCACCATACTTAGTTTTTCTTCAATAAACCATACACCGTTTATAAATATTATAATGTTAAATACATGGTGTCCGACCAGTCAGGAAGTACTTCCGGATAGTAAGATGCTAAAATAGTTCCATGAAAACATCCAAAGTTTCTAGTTTGCATGTGTTTTTCCCAAGATTAGTTTTTATTTCATTGTTAAATCTAACCTGAAGTTAAAGTATTATGTCTTTTGTCATGAATAGTAAGTATTCTACTGTGTTTGTCAGGACTATTTCTTTGGAGAGGGTAGGTAGAGATGCGTTTTTGTCATATGTTTATTTCAAAATACGCATAGTGTGAATGAATGACGCGAACTATTGAAAAACTGAATCGGTATTTTATTCCAGATATGGGACCGTTTGCGAGTCAAATGTGTGTAATTCATAGAATTAAAGTGTATTTAAGCGAACGAATGTTGTAGAACTTTTGACTGGTCGCCAAAAATAGCCTAGTTTGCCTTGTGTTCAATTATTTTCACCGGTCGGTCACCACATGATACAAAATAGACGCGTTCAGGGGCGATAACAGTGTAATAAGTTTACATATTATTATAATCTTTAGATAGTGAACATTTGTTTGAAATTAAATATTAGACATAAATAGCATCACGTGAACTATCTTTACATCCGACATGTAATTATTTGTACTGTGAATATCTTACCGTTTTCTTATATACTGAATTTAACACAAGCACGTTTTGTTATCCGCTAGAAAATTCATCAACTTCTTCCTAGCTCGCATATTTTCTTCCTACATTCTCTCTACATCTGAACTACTGAAACTGATATGCTGCCATAATATCTCAATCATTGATCAATATATTTTTATTATGGCTATACCTCTTGTTAATATTACCTCTTGTTGCTATATTTGCATGTAACCTGAGTGAAATAAAGAATTTGAATTTGAGCAATCATGTTTATAGCCTCATAGGGACAGGGATGGAACGCAATGGATATCACTTTCAAGAAGACAGATCATCTTCTTAATTCTACAAATTTAATCCGTTTTAACCGTGGTGTACATAGATAGCTCGCAATAAACACGGTTCTGTATGTCGTCGCAGTTTAACAGTTCGTATTGTTTACTAATCGAAACTACTAACGCGCCCATATTATATTGTAAATATATATTTATTTATTTTTTTATAATGAACTATGGTTCATTAGCGTTTAGCCGAATGAAGTAAGTTACTATATAAACACAATAATTCTGGTTAAAGCGCACTGATGTTGGTCTATCTTAAAAGTCAATGTCGCAACAGAGTAATTTACTCTTTGTCGTCTTGTTTCGTATTAATCATTGACAAGTGAATAAAAAACGTTTTATTTTCCTTCTACCAATATATGCTTTGGAGAAAAGATCGTAATATTCAAGTAAAAGTTCTTCTTATATGAATTGTTTCATTTTACAGGATTGTGTCCCTGTTTGTGTAATCCCATTGGGATTGCATTTGAAAAAGATAAAAAGTAGACCTCATTTAAACTTGAACATTTTTACATGAAACTTCCAGTTTAATATTTTCACACATATATCTAGGCGGTGCTCCCCTTGAATTTTAAATAGATACTTGGTAAATATGTGAATTAGTCAATTCACACATGTCCATTAGTATGACATAAGCTAAGTATGGATCAGTGCACACTTATTTATTATTCAAGTATAGCACTGTTTAGAGAAAAGCGTAAACATATTAAACTGCAAGTTAAATGGAATTATCTGAATAAACATCATGTAAGAATATTCGGGATTATTTGAGGGTTCTTTTCTTTTGTTACTACACTTTCAGTGGGATTCCACTTCAGTGGAGTGGGATTCCACTTCAGTGAGATTCCACAAAAGGGGACATAACTCTTAAGGGAAGTGCGTGACGTTGTGATACTCGTCTAGTCGGTGTAGACGGGCCTCATGATGCTACTTTAAAATCTATATGAAACAAATGCTTAATGTTAGTCGTAATTTGCGTTCATAATTACCATGGAGTATTATAAAATAATTATTGACAGTTAGATACAACGGTGGTCCCTTATCGAGAGTGACTGATGCCGCGAACGCCGCCTGGCGGTAGTGATTGTAAATTAAATACAATTATTCCGCAATCATCTCGTTATCGATAGCGTTTACATTCAACTGAATACAGAAAATTCGATATTTCCAGATACTATCGACACTCGTAGCCATTTATTAACGTAATTAACCTGTGTAATATTTAGAATTTGTAATAAAACCCACATAAATCAAATCGTATAGAGGCACTTCCGGTCCAGAGTACGAGGTAACTTTTGTTTACGTAAATGGCTATTTTTGCGAGGAACTTCCGTTGGCGCACGCGAGTGTACATTTGACAGAATGTCGATTCTTTGATACGCATATTTGTCCATGGAAAAAGGAAACTTTAGATAATTTCTCTCTCAAATTTCGCCGATAAATTAGTGCGCCTTGTATGGTAATCTTTGGCATTATGCATTCATAAATCGCGTTATTTGTGACATTCTGTGAAAACTGTTCGTGATCAAACACTGTGTTTAGGACGGTGGCGACGTATTACAGTAGCAGAGAAATATGAACTAGATAAGGTAGCACTCCGGGAGTATTAACGATATTGTATTGAAGGAGTAGCACGGCCATTTATCATCACATTTACTTTTGGTGTCGTTCATTTGCGTGGTATATTCTTGACTAGCGCAGTCGTGTACTGGTTAGCATAGCGGCTTATTAACACCGAGTCTGCTACTTTTATCCCTTGTTTATGTTTGTTGCTTCCAAGGGATCTCATTTTCAATATGTATTGACATTCGCACTAGGTTTGTTTAGTGCTGTTTGGCGGCTTTATAAAGTCGCCCCGACTACAAATCAGTAGTGTTATTACTTACTGGTCCTTTGGGATTATCAAGCCCATTCTGTGTTGCTTTAAAGTAGAGTATCGCTTAAGCCGGTGCTAGGAGGCGTGAGAGGTGTTGTACCATATATTACCTCATGAACAGACTCAATAAAACAGAATCTGATATGTTTCTCTCTTGTTTGTGTTTGTTGCTCCCAAGGGATCCCCTGTTTAGTATTTAGTTACCCAGGGATCTCGCGTTCAATCCCAGCAAGAACCGCATTTGGGTTAATTATCGAAATGTTTCAACAATATTTCTTAAATTACCAGACCTCCGGAAGAGACTCTAGGCCGAGGTCTATTCGGTAAATGCCCATTGTAATACAGCAGTCTACTCGCTAAGATGCCCAGTACAATACAGCAGTCTGCTCTCTAAGATGCCCAGTGCAATACAGCAGTCTGCTCTCTAAGATGCCCAGTGTTACTCGCTAAATGCCCAGTGCTACTCGCTAAAATGCCCAGTGTAATACAGCAGTCTACTCGCCAAAATGCCCAGTACAATACAGCAGTCGGCTCTCTAAGATGCCCAGTGAAATACAGCAGTCTGCTCTCTAAGATGCCCAGTTTAATACAGCAGTCTGCTCGCTAAGATGCCCAGTGCAATACAGCAGTCTGCTCTCTAAGATGCCCAGTGCAATACAGCAGTCTGATCTCTTAGATGCCCAGTGCTACTCGCTAAAATGCCCAGTGTAATACAGCAGTCTACTCGCCAAAATGCCCAGTGCAATACAGCAGTCTGCTGTCTAAGATGCCCAGTGCAATACAGCAGTCTGCTGTCTAAGATGCCCAGTGCAATACAGCAGTCTGCTCTCTAAGATGCCCAGTGCTACTCGCTAAAATGCCAATTGTAATACAGCAGTCTACTCGCCAAAATGCCCAGTGCAATACAGCAGTCTGCTCTTAAGATGCGCAGTGCAATACAGCTGTCTGCTCTCTAAGATGCCCAGTGTAATACAGCAGTCTGCTCGCTAAGATGCCAGTGCAATACAGCAGTCTGCTCGCTAAGATTCCCAGTGCAATACAGCATCCTACTCGCCAAAATGCCCAGTGCAATACAGCAGTCTGCTCTATAAGATGTCCAGTGCAATACAGCAGTCTGCTCTCTAAGATGTCCAGTGCAATACAGCAGTCTGCTCACTAAGATGTCCAGTGCAATACAGCAGTCTGCTCGCTAAAATGCCCATTGAAATATAGCAGTCTGCTCGCTAAGATACCCAGTGCAATACAGCAGTCTGCTCTCTAAGATGCCCATAGCTACTCGCTAAAATGCCCAGTGTAATACAGCAGTATGTCTCTAAAATGCCCAGTGCAATACAGCAGTCTGCTCTCTAAGAAGTCCAATGCAATACAGCAGTCTACTCGCCAAAATGCCCAGTGCAATACAGCAGTCTACTCGCCAAAATGCCCAGTGCAATACAGCAGTCTACTCGCCAAAATGCCCAGTGCAATACATCAGTCTGCTCTCTAAGATGTCCAGTGCAATACAGCAGTCTGCTCTCTAAGATGTCCAGTGCAATACAGCAGTCTGCTCTCTAAGATGTCAAGTGCAATACAGCAGTCTGCTCTCTAAGATGTCCAGTGCAATACAGCATTCTGCTCGCTAAAATGCCCAGTGAAATACAGCAGTCTGCTCTTTAAGATGCCCAGTGCAATACAGAAGCCTGCTCTCTAAGATGCCCAGTGCAATACAGCAGTATGCTCTCTAAGATGCCCAGTGCAATACAGCAGTCTGCTCTCTAAGATGCCAAGTGCAATACAGCAGTCTGCTCTCTAAGATGTCCAGTGCAATACAGCATTCTGCTCGCTAAAATGCCCAGTGAAATACAGCAGTCTGCTCTTTAAGATGCCCAGTGCAATACAGAAGCCTGCTCTCTAAGATGCCCAGTGCAATACAGCAGTATGCTCTCTAAGATGCCCAGTGCAATACAGCAGTCTGCTCTCTAAGATGCCCAGTGCAATACAGCAGTCTGCTCTCTAAGATGCTCAGTGCAATACAGCAGTCTGCTCTCTAAGATATCTAAGATGCCCAGTGCAATACAGCAGTCTGCTCTCTAAGACGCCCAGTGCAATACAGCAGTCTGCTCTCTAAGATGTCCAATGCAATACAGCAGTCTACTCGCCAAAATGCCCAGTGAAATATAGCAGTCTGCTCGCTAAGATACCCAATGCAATACAGCAGTTTGCTCTCTAAGATGCCCAATGCTACTCGCTAAAATGCCCAGTGTAATACAGCAGTCTGCTCTCTAAAATGCCCAGTGCAATACAGCAGTCTGCTCTCTAAGATGTCCAATGCAATACAGCAGTCTACTCGCCAAAATGCCCAGTGCAATACAGCAGTCTACTCGCCAAAATGCCCAGTGCAATACAGCAGTCTACTCGCCAAAATGCCCAGTGCAATACAGCAGTCTGCTCTCTAAGATGTCCAGTGCAATACAGCAGTCTACTCGCCAAAATTCCCAGTGCAATACAGCAGTCTACTCGCCAAAATTCCCAGTGCAATGCAGCAGTCTACTCGCCAAAATGCCCAGTGCAATACAGCAGTCTGCTCTCTAAAATGTCCAGTGCAATACAGCAGTCTGCTCTCTAAGATGTCCAGTGCAATACAGCAGTCTGCTCTCTAAGATGTCCAGTGCAATACAGCATTCTGCTCGCTAAAATGCCCAGTGAAATACAGCAGTCTGCTCTTTAAGATGCCCAGTGCAATACAGAAGCCTGCTCTCTAAGATGCCCAGTGCAATACAGCAGTATGCTCTCTTAGATGCCCAGTGCAATACAGCAGTCTGCTCTCTAAGATGCCCAGTGCAATACAGCAGTCTGCTCTCTAAGATGCTCAGTGCAATACAGCAGTCTGCTCGCTAAAATGCCCAGTGCAATACATCAGTCTGCTCACTAAAATGAGCAGTGCAATACAGCAATCTGCTCGCTAAAATGCCCAGTACAATACAGCAGTCTGCTCTCTCATGCCCAGTGCAATACAGCAGGCTGCTCTCTAAAATGCCCAGTGCAATACAGCAGTCTGCTCGCTAAAATGCCCAGTGCAATACATCAGTCTGCTCACTAAAATGAGCAGTGCAATACAGCAATCTGCTCGCTAAAATGCCCAGTACAATACAGCAGTCTGCTCGTTAAAATGCCCAGTGCAATACAGCAGTCTGCTCTCTAAGATGCCCAGTGCAATACATCAGTCTGCTCGCTAAAATGCCCAGTGCAATACAGCAGTCTGCTCTCTACGATGCCCAGTGCAATACAGCAGCCTGCTCTCTAAGATGCCCAGTGTAATACAGCAGTCTGCTCTCTAAGATGCTCAGTGCAATACAGCAGTCTGCTCTCTAAGATGCCCAATGCAATACAGCAGTCTACTCTCTAAGATGCCCAGTGCAGTACAACAGTCTGCTCGCTTAAATGCCCAGTGCAATACATCAGTCTGCTCACTAAAATGAGCAGTGCAATACAGCAATCTGCTCGCTAAAATGCCCAGTACAATACAGCAGTCTGCTCTCTCATGCCCAGTGCAATACAGCAGTCTTCTCTCTAAAATGCCCAGTGCAATACAGCAGTCTGCTCGCTAAAATGCCCAGTGCAATACAACAGTATGTTTGCCTATTCCTCGTTCCTTCGTAATTGTTTAATTAACTTAAGTCTATGCTTTATATTGAGTTGGTATCAGTTATCTTCTCAGATAAAGGCTATATACCAGCAGTTATCAATACGATATTCACATCGTTATGCCCCCACCACTGAATGGTGAAGGTTTATATAAAGTTAGCCATATCCGTCCGTCCGTCCGTACCAACAATATTTGTGTCTATCTTCTCCCACACTTTTCAACCGTTTGGTTTCACTGAGATTCAGTATTACAATAGTTCCAACATTCGATATAACCTTTTGTTTGATCAAATGAATTAATATATGTATTTAAATCAAATACAGGGTTAAGACTCATATACGTTTAATATGTGGTTTTTAAAAGACATCGATAGCCCTTGAGTTCACTAAATTAGCCCATAATCTGATGTAATTGAATCAGCAAGTTTCATTATGTTATAATAAATGTATAATTTGCATTCAGTTACGGCTTAAATCGCGCTTGTTAACGATTGAAATCAAATACACACTGGTAATGCATTTTTGCAATCAATCAATCGATTAGAGTTCATTACAAATGGAAAGTAATATTTGTGGGACAATATTGGTGACCATTCATTACAAAAAAATTCACACGACTTCGTACAACACGGCATTGTACAGGCAACTTGACGTATCAGGAGGTGCGTCAGGCCTTTTGAAGGGATCTAGGGGTCTGACTTAAAATTGACAAATAATGATATTATCTATTCTGAAGGGCCGGAACAGAATGAATTAGCCTACAAAATTGCTCATTATTTTCAGGGAATTACATACTGCACAGTACTGTGGCTGTCTTAGAGTACGCGCCAAGGCAACAGGGCTCAAATTTAAGCTGGCGTACTGGCAAAATGCAAGTGACATTTTCAGAATGCCAGTAAACTGTTCAAGTACTGCAAGTGCATCAAAATACGTGTTTAATTTAGAATACCATGTGCTTTCATATTAATGGTGTTTTGATATTTTTTAAGTATTCCTGATATGTCTTTGTATTTGTATGATACATATGGAATCTAGCATGTTTGCTAATAATGAATCATCTTGTGCTTTTTGCTCATTTGTTACATATTTGTACTTACTCACAGACACAACCGTCGAAATTGCAAGTATTTTTTTCGTTTTGCCAGTTACAAAAAATGCTACTGACGAAATGTTGCCAGCACATATTGTCGCCAAATGGGAGCCCTTTTAAGCCCGGTTTCGTTAAAAAAATCTATGATAAAGTCAAATTTTAGGTCCCAACAACTTGTAGCTAATACCATATGTGAATTAATATGACACTTGTTATCATGAATTGGAAAATTTAAAACAAATCTAGAAAGAAAACACGTTACCCCATTTAAAGAAACAGAAAACTACAGTTACATATGTACTACAATTCTTTATTGTTTCCGGAAATCAGATGTTTGTTATTTTTGTAAATAATTCAATCCACATTATGCTTATAATATGAAATGGTATATATTGGACTTAATATATATGCTCCCTATGCAATGGCTTAAATCGATATATGTCCCTTACCAATGTATATATCGATATATGCTCCTTAACAATGACATACATCGGTATATATATTCCTTATGCAATGGTATATATCGATATATCCTTATACAATGGTATAGTATAATGGTATATATCGATGTATGCTCCTTAACAATGGCATACATCGATATATGCTCCTTGACAAAGACATACATCAATATATGCTCCTTGACAATGACATACATCGATATATGCTCCTTGACAATGGCATACGTCGATATATGCTCCTTGACAACGGCGTACATCGATATATGCTCCTTGACAATGACCTACATCGATATATGCTCATTGACAATGGCGTACATCGATATATGCTCCTATACAATGGCGTACATCGATAAATGCTCCTTGACAATGACCTACATCGATATATGCTCATTGACAATGACATACATCGATATATGCTCCTTAACATTGGCATACATAGAATATTCTCCTTGATAATGGCATATATCGATATATATGTTCCTTATGCAGTGGTATATATCGATATATCCTTATGCAATGATATATATCGATGTATGCTCCTTAACAATGGCATACATCGATATATGCTCCTTGAAAATGACATATATCGACAGATGCTCCTGAACAATGGCATACATAGATATGCTCCTTGACAATGTCATATATCGACACATGCTTCTTAACAATGGTATACATCGATAGATGCTCCTTAGCAATGGCATAAATCGATATATGCTCCTTAGATATATGCTCCTAAACAATGACATATAGCGATAGATTTCCTTATACAATGGCATACATGTATAATAAATAGCATAATATAACATGTCACAGAGTACACAGTCAAGCATTTAAACGACCAAAACGTTCAGTACGTATTTCTTGTAATTCCGGTGTGTAGTATGACGTGGTATGAAAACGCAATCGTCGACAACATAGCTGAATAACAGGCTACTTCATCAATGTCGGGGGAACATTTGTAGTTTACAATACAGGTCAATTGAACGTCACGTGTCAAATTGGTGGCCTTTTGTTGAATAAAATTGATACTCTGTTCAGACAATCTACCTTGGATAATGCTTGACATTTTAAACATGTCCTCGGATACGGATTGACAATATAGTTTAATATGATATATCAATGTTGTCTGACAAACAATATATGATATATCAATGTTATCTGACAAACAATACCCGGGTCGTGTTGAAGTAGTTGCGTGTAGCATGGTTGCACTTTCAGTATCATATAAGGGTAACCTTGGAATATAAGGGTGACCTTTGAATATAAGAGTGACCTTGGAAACTGTAAAACAAAACAGAAAGATAACGCAGCTAACTCTGTTGGTGAATAGCCAATAAAGTCATAAAGCCACTATTTACCACTCGAGCACCAAAACCACACACCATAAAATGACATCAAAACACCGAACTCCATAGTGAGAACATGTTCATATCAAAACACCGAACTCCATAGTGAGAACATGTTTATCAAAACACCGAACTCCATAGTGAGAACATGTTCATATCAAAACACCGAACTCCATAGTGAGAACATGTTCATATCAAAACACCGAACTCCATAGTGAGAACATGTTTATCAAAACACCGAACTCCATAGTGAGAACATGTTCATATCAAAACACCGAACTCCAACATGTTCATATCAAAACACCGAACTCCATAGTGAGAACATGTTTATCAAAACACCGAACTCCATAGTGAGAACATGTTCATATCAAAACACCGAACTCCATAGTGAGAACATGTTCATATCAAAACACCGAACTCCATAGTGAGGAAATGTGCATATCAAAAGTAGGTATAGTATAAATGTTGACAGGATTTGTAATATTCACACACCACAGAGGATATGTGTTGTTTTGTCGTGAATAACATTTTATTTCATCGAGAAGTGAAAACACTTTTACAGTACACTCATGCGAATCGAGAAGTGAGAAAACTTTATATTTTATATTTTCGTGAAATATAAGTGTTTTCACGTGTTTTCACTTCGGGATTAAATCAAATATGTTATTCACGACAAAACAACACATTTTCTTTCTATTTTATGATTTTACAAAAAAATATTTAGGGAAACTATGGTAGAACAACAAGGGATACAATTTCATAACTAAGCCGCTTTACACATCCCCCACCCCACCCCCACCACACACACACACCCCACGACTACAGAAATAGTCCAAAAATGTTTTATTTAACCCAAATAAAATATTTTTTTAAAAAAATTATATTTGCAGTCATTTCCATTTAACTTTTATAATCCATTTCAAATCATTGTTTGAATAGAATGCACAATTCGCAGTGAATTTCTCTGGACATGTTTACATTTGCGTAGGAATATCGTTTTACTGTGCATGTGTGTTGGCTGTACTTTATATTTAACAGTGTGGAATAACACTTTTATTTCACTGATAAAATACAGTATTGCATCGCTTATCATAAAATAAAAGCAGACATTCAGGACAAGCAACAATCACAAGGAAGAATAGAAGCAAAGTATGCGACATCACAAACACAACAGGGACAGCAGAATGAATATATAGCATATATGAATATATAGCATATATGAATATATAGCATTTATTGAAGCGACTTCATCCTCATATATTCTTATCCTGAGAGTACTTTTTATTGTGCAAAGTCGTATGATATATGGACTTGAACTGGGAACCAGGGGGTCAAAATGGTAGTTGCCGAAAGTAGTCCCATATACCGTTGACAGTAGTGTTATTTGAGATGCTGTGTGAATGGATGCACGTCCACAGGTAGTGTAGATTAATATTTGTGTGTAGAGAGTAGATTCCCAGATATTTTGCTGCAAGAATCAGGTTAATCAGAGCTGAGGCAAGTGAATGACACTACTTTTTGTGAGGTAAGATTTGTTTGTGTTCTTCGTCAGATTTGACCTGAATTCGTCATAATCGATACCTACTTTCACTTTGAGCAAAATTCTGAAGTTGAAAGCCGAAATGGAGCTTGATTTTTTGCTATGTCTGTGTTGTGCTGACTTTGAAGATGGTTTACTGACAGTTTCAAGTATGAAGGAGTATGATGGCATGTGTGACACCATTTTAGGCTATAATGTAAGTCTATGGGAAATTAATGGTGGTCCAGTTCCTGTATTCAATATAGGAACACGAAAGTTTACTAATATTTCGTATAACCGCATACTTTTCAAAAAGTTATATCAGATGTCATACGAGGGGGCGTGGCTAGCGATAAAACAGTTATAGAATATTCAACTTGAAAATATCTCGGCTTAGGTCTCGATATATTTCATGATATATGCTCGTAACACTTTGGTGGACATTCTATCTTTATCAGGACGTTTTAAAAGTGAAATCAACACACTTTAAATATACACACACGTTATATGTATGCAAATACACTGCCTTGGAGTAAATTTAAAACCTATTACATGAATGAAGGAAGGAACACATAATGTACTTTTAAATAGTTATAGAACTTTATTTAACAGTTTTTTTCGGTTATAGAACTTTATTTAACCGTTTTTTTCGGTTATAGAACTTTATTTAACCGTTTTTTTCGGTTATAGAACTTTGTTTAACCATTTTCTTTAGTTATAGAACTTTATTTAACCGTTTTCTTTAGTTATAGAACTTTATTTAACCGTTTTCTTTAGTTATAGAACTTTATTTAACCGTTTTCTTCGGTTATAGAACTTTATTTAACCGTTTTCTTTAGTTATAGAACTTTGTTTAACCGTTTTCTTTAGTTATAGAACTTTATTTAACCGTTTTCTTTAGTTATAGAACTTTATTTAACCGTTTTCTTCGGTTATAGAACTTTATTTAACCGTTTTCTTTAGTTATAGAACTTTGTTTAACCGTTTTCTTTAGTTATAGAACTTTATTTAACCGTTTTCTTCATGCATATGTTTATTATTCCAACGGCTTAATTATGTGTACATATAATTAAACATTCTTGGAAACCACAGCCTCACAGCCCTGTATCAAGTGCGACTCTGGATCGACCCTTTAAAGTAGTCCTGAACGTGTGAATATATACAGCTTCGTACTTGTGAAAATATCAATGTCTCATGACCACAACCACTCCATGTGTTGTTTCTAAAGGTTATTAAGATTACTTGGGAAAAAGGCCAAGTGACGAAATTACCAACCTCAGCCTGGATTGTAGGTTTGTATCGCCTGTATTCATTTGTATATTTCAAGAAATGCATTTCTCTTTCAATTATCAGTTAATAACTCGTGGCAAAGTCCCTATCCCGCCATCAACGGGCATATTGTATAACAGGCGTACACCGTTTCTAAACCTACCGACGACGAGGTATATGTATATATATATAACTTACACATTTTGAGAATCCAAACTCTATAGACACAATATAAAAGACTTGACACAGCCAGACCAACCCCAAAAAAATGAAGTGTCGAATTAACAGTTACCAACTCAAAATTTATTTTACGCATATTCAATCACGGGTATTTTAAGTACCCGTGAAAAACTATATACTTTTAATCAGCACAAATACATTAGTATATGACCTGAGCACCTGGATATTTTTGATAAACGGTTTTGTAGTGTAATTTTGCCATCATTTGACGGGTTAGTTTCTTTAGATGAACATTTACACTCGATGCTCAATATCGAACCCACCCAATATGTCTCTCGGTGTCTTATCGAACCCACCCAATATGTCACTCGGCGTCTTAGATATGTATAATATCTATCCATCAAATCTCCTTATGGATGACATTTTATGTAGTATTATAATTTCGCCAAGACCGATTACGCAATAAACCAACAATAAATCCATGTATAAAACTGTCACCTCCCGATGATGAGCAAAGATAGAGCGCTTATGGCACATTAATGACGAAGGCAATGAATGCAATAACAAGAAGATCATATATCTTATAGAGAAAACGGGCAATTGTAATACTTATTTCCGTCAAGTCATATTTTGAAAGGACAGACTCACCATTCTGTATAATCAGTGAATATTTAATTAGAAGTTTCTGAAAAAAAATGCAAGTAATTCAATTTAAACATAGTTTTTTTTTCACATTTTATATTTTGTTTTTAATAACGCATATGGGACGTGTTGATGTTATTATCTGACTTGATTATTTTAAAACATTATAAATATTGGTTTACTATAAAAATGACGATTCTGCGCTGTTTCAAAACTTAAAAGAACTAGAGGCGATCTGAAAAAGTAATTGGTGTCACAAATGAAACTGTGATGAGGTGCTTAAATTCCATTTGACCTTTGTTTTATGCATATATCGAGTTGCAATTTACCTTCGGTTTATTGATAAAGGCTATTTTGTAGATATGTGTTTGTTTTTGTTGCGTAAGAATGTTTACATATAGGTACTGCTATTTGAAATGTCATAGATGCGATATTTCAATAAAATAGCATCAGAAGAAAATATAGTGGTGTTTTATTATCTTTTAGTAACCATTATATACTTCCTATATTATCCATATATTACACAGTATATCCCTGCAAAAGAGTTTTCGTAGTTTGTAATGCGTAGTTCGTTCCCGGTTATCGGCCGTAGGACTAACAGGTAAAATAGTATTAACACCTTAATCGCATGTTGCCTATACCTTACTTCTACCTTACCTGTAATAATCTTTTGCAAACATACAAATGTATACGTATATATTGTATGATCACATGGGCCTATGGATTTCTGATTTTACATTAAAGTGCTTCTTTTAATTTGTCCAAAATATTAGCGTACCACCGCATCGATTCTAAAAATCATGCCAAACTTGCAATTTCGGATAATTGTATAGCGGGATATGATATATGACATTTTGACAGTTTCGTGAGGGATGTTCCGTTAGTCTTGATGCGTAATAATGTGACAGCCTGACCACACTATTACCATTTGTCCCATGTGTTGACGCCCACCTACGGACAGCGCAAACAAGCCACCAAGATGATAACATGTAAAAGTACATATCCTGTATACATGGAAGAAGACAACTTAATCAGCTAAGAGGTGAAGTTGGGGTCATGACAAAGGTACACAAAGGCAACTGATGGCTGCAGCCAGGGTTTAGGTGCATAAGACATAAGTCATCTTTCCCCTTCTACCATTTCAATAATGCAAGCATATGTAAGTCCTATCGAAAAAAGAGTGTGGTACCAACGACGACAGCCATAGTGTGTGGTACCAACGACAACAGTCAGTGTGTGGTCCCAACGACAACAGTCAGAGTGTGTGGTCCCAACGACAACAGTGTGGTCCCAACGACAACAGTCAGAGTGTGTGGTACCAACGACAACAGTCAGAGTGTGTGGTACCAACGACAACAGTCAGTGTGTGGTCCCAACGACAACAGTCAGAGTGTGTGGTACCAACGACAACAGCTAGAGTGTGTGGTACCAACGACAACAGCTAGAGTGTGTGGTACAAACGACAACAGCCATAGACCATTAACACAACACTAGCTAGCTCTTTGATTGTTTGTTTGTTTGTATGGTGTTTGTATGGTGTGTGTATGGTGTTTGTATTGTATTTGTATGGTGTTTTACGTCATTTTCAACACATTGTTATATATGACGGTCGATCTTTCTTTTTTTTACTTTTTGCTGTTGTTTATTTTTATCTATTGTTTTTAAATTTTTGTTTGTTGAGGCAGACACTTTTCCTGGGTCTTTGACTCTAGACATCAAATCTAGTTAACCGAGTGAATTAACTGTGACACGATTAGGTAGAGGCGAAAGATTTCAACATTGTCTTCATGTTTTCAGAATAATGGTTATTCAAATACCTGACGGATTAAACAGTTTTTAAAAGGTATTCGGTTGATTTCTAGCCTTTACAATAGCAGCTGACGTCAGGTATGAAAGTAAACGTATTTGAATGAGCCTTAGTATTGTATTATTGGCACATGTAACAAAACAATAAAACGTTTATCATGTGTCTTTAATAACTGAACCAGTAAAGTACAAGAGCAACACAAGACCACGGCTCAGATGAAAAGAGAAAATATTCAGGTTAGGATGTTGGGGAAAAAGATTCAGTGATTTTTTTAGCTAGCCACTTGTTTTCAGTTATCATTTCTGTGTTAGTGATTATTTTTCTTGCAGACTGCGCGGTGCCCTCTTTGCGAACACAGAAGACGAACAATTTCACAAAACAGAGCCCATACCAATATTTGTTTACATGAGATTCCCGCAGAGTGTGAGGAAGGAAATAAAACGCTCGTACATATGTGGAAATTGATCAATAGAACAACAGAGTATAATTTTCTATTATGCGTAATATACTCTCTCTCTCTCTCTCTCTCTCTCTCTCTGTGTGTGTGTGTGCACATTAAGCAATTCAAATTAATGTATTAAATGACTTACTCGTCAGTTCGTGTCTTGAACATCTTGCTATATCATGACACAATAAATATCGCATAAATTGTTCATTTGTTATTTTATAATGCAAAGGATATTGCATTACCCAAACGAAGCCATAAAATACCCAGAATTTATCAACTTATTTCGCTTGTCACATTAAACTTAACCTAACCGGTTTATTTTGATGAGCAATTAATTTGGATTGAATTGATGAGAGACACTGATACCGTTGTGGGCGCCATTTTGAATAAATAATCTCCAACGCATAAAACAAATAACACACATAATCTCTAAACTATTTATTTTATAGCAATCAACCACGGCTCACGCGGGGGATATTCCATGATGATAAATGACTGTTTTATTACTATTTTGTAGCAATACGCCTTTACAAAATAAGAAAATAGATACTCGAGTACGATCTCTTTAGCGGATTAAATACACAAAGAAGGTCTTCAAGCTAAACTACATATTAAGTGGTCTGAGTGCTTAGAAGAGTGCATCAGGTCCATACGGTTACCATTTATTCCCTTATTTACGTTTTTGAAAATATTTTAGTGTTGTTTAAAAGTATGCCAAATCATGTTCTTTTCGTAAAAGTGTTTTTTTAATAAAAACAAACGGTATTCTTTACTTTGTCCATCGTATTAAACATTCTTCCAAACTTAGTAACTACCATTTGTTTATCACTTTGCAGAATATGTTGTGACTGACATTATGTATTGTGTTTAAACCTCTTTTGTGTGAGTTTAAATAATTATTTATAACGTATCTGTCGGCCACTTTGAAAATGGCGGCCATTCTGAAAATGGTTTTGTTTAATAATATTTTATTGCAGATATGTTACAATACATAAATTCAACATCACACTATTCATAGCAACATATGCAAATGGATTGAACTACAAGTTATTACAACATTAGTTACAGTTCTCTCCATTGTGGCTGGAAAAAGTTTACTTGACTATCGGTTTGAAATAAAACGAAGAAAGAAAAAATCCAAAAAATTAAACTCTGCCTTGCCATTCTACCCCCACGCAATCTCCACCGAAATAACACCCGATATCCCTGTTCAGGCTGATAGAAACATAGCGACAGTTGATCTAGACAAGATAAAACGGTATTTCGATACAAGATAAGGATTTTGGAATCGTTTAGTGTTTTTAATATAGTTTTGAACTTGAATAAATAGAATATGATTTTCCTCATCCGTTAGTTGGTCGATGCCGTATAAAAGTTTGCGAGGACTTCATGGATGGGTGTCTAAAACAATTGCCGTCTTTCATTTCTAAAAATTACACATCTACACAAATAATGCTCAACATCTTCAACACCATCAACACATATACAATTGAGATTATCCCTCAAATGATTAAGACAGAGGTCAGCGTTTAAATTGAATGATTGAATTGATTGATTGAATGTTGTTTAACGGCTCATCAACGGCTAAATATTATTTAGAGCCGCCCCAGAGAGAGGGTAGGATACATAGGAATCCGGGAACCGTGCCTTACTTTTATTACCGAATAGATTCCTATGATTCTTTAACGTGCTCGGAGGATAGACCGATACACGGGACTGCCCGGTTTACGTCCTCATCCGACGGATGAGGCTAAGGGAAAGTGTCTTGCCCAAAAACACACCGACGAAACTCAGTGGCACCACGAAGGATTGAACCCGGGGCCTCCGGTTACAAATCTACCGCGCCTGCGCCACGCCAGCCCTCCTAATACAAAAACATCAATGAGAATTACCTTGACATCTTACAGGCTTCATTGACAGAGTTAAATCAGGGTATTTGTGTCCCATATTCAATTGGGATAGCGTTTAAATTGCTGCAATTGTTTCGCAAACGCGCACGTATAACTGAAAGATATCTATCACCCAATATGTAGTAATGAGGTACTATCGGTGGTTTAAATTATTTTTTAAGTCCAGTTTTAAAACTCGAAAGGGATGGTGCTTCGCGAATGTTAATATCAAGTTCGTTCCAAAGTTTTAGAGATGACGGTAAGACTGATCTCGAAAACATTTCTGTTCTTCTAGGTAAGGTAACGAAGCTGAAACTGTTTCTCAAATTATAAGGATTCGATTCTGCAAAAGTTGCGGGGAATATTTCATTCAAGTAACTCGGTAAATCTCCATTTTTAAACTTATAGATAAATATCAACTTTTGGGTATGTTTTCTATCACACAGAGAGACCCAACCAATTTCAGTTAAAATGGTGCCAAGTTTGCTGCTTTTGTTACGTACCAGTGACAGTTGTTTCTTGTTGTTGTTTTTTGTGACAGTTTTATTTCATTTAGTTTTTTTTAAATAAGAACTTCAATTTTTTATACAGGCTCATGTTTGTTAATATAAAACATGCAATAACGGATGTTTTGGCATTGATGACGTATTTAAAATCATTCGCAAAATATAAAAAAATAAATTTGTTAAATAATTCTTTGTACATGCGTTGTTTAATAAATGCATATGACCTATTGTATAATAAGAATGCTAGTATTGTCTGTGTCAACTTCGTTATTCGTTATACCATTTTTGTGACCATCCCGTGTGAATGATATTTTTATACACTCTGTATGCAAGACAAACAGGGTCAGACTTTGTGCCATGTCATTTTACGAGATTATAAAACGACTTCCTATTACCTCGCACAGCATGTCGGGTATTCAAAATGGCGTTAAAGATGGCGGCTTACTGTGAATAAAACACCGGGTTTAACATCGGTTCAATTGTATCCCTCAATCAAAACAAATGAGACTTGTATCTCGAGGGGATATTTGGATAAATCACACTAGTTACAATCAATAAAGGAATACCCACGCTAAAGTTCAATACATTTATCTTAGTGCCTTAAAGTATGCCTGCTATGCTTAGGTTCTAGTCTGTTAATTTCAAACGAAAACAATATCTAAGAAAAACTAATTCCAAAACGTTTACACCTAACAAATAAAAATGAGGTAAAAATGCACAAAAGCATATTTCATTCCGTAATCGATACAGATCTAGTGTGGAACAAGCGAAGTCATAAAACACACGTCAGCGAAAATTAAAGTAATACGCAATACCCAAAATTTCATATTTAATAAAATCAAATAGTTAAAATAAGTGTCTTTCAAGTTGACCCTAAATCAAATCACATCCCTCAAACAAGTCACTAACACTTGACTATTTAAAAATTCTTAATATGAAATAAAATTACAATCGTATTTCTAATCGCCTTCGGTATTATTGGGATTTTTTTTTAAATAGCAGCATCCCGTTTTCTGTACCTATTTTTTATCACTAGTCTACAAATACCTGCGGAATATGGGACAAACGATTTGCTATCTCCATCCTGGCGTAACACTATTAAAATTTTATCTGAGCCTGAACGTTTAATGATACTTTAAAACTGTTTTCGTTCTTTTTTGTGATTCGGTTTATGTTGGTTAATGTCATAAACGTCAGCTAGTTTCCAATGAAGCCGGGTATTATTTTATGTTACAGTATCATTTCGTAGTGCCGCTCTGTCAAGAGTAAAGGGACAATAGGGGGAGCAATCTTTCGAGTCTTAAATCGTCCCGTAGCACGAGGGGTCGAATTCACACGTGTTATTGTTAAGGTTTATTCTCAGGCTCCGGTTTCAGGTTCGCGGAGTGAACCAGTGCGAAACTCTCCATAGCAGTCATATAACTTTAGTGTTAGTGTTAACATGTACCCGTTACTGTTGTTGTAGTTCGCTACCTTGACAAACTGAGTTTATAGACATCGTTAGGACATAATCAAATACATTATGAATAATTTCAATTTCTTTATTGCGATTTTGGCCATCGGCCCATAACACAATACACTTTATATACAAACAAACAAATATGTAAATATGTTCCTGTTATTAGTATTTTTTATTTTGACTAAATGCCACACAGTCTTGCAAGAAGAAACGCATGCTGCACTCATTCCTACAATACAACCATATTGAATAAACCGTATTACATAATAACTACTGAAAAGATGATCTCTTAGAGGAAACTGACATAAACAAGAGAGAAATGTAGCAGACTCGGTTTTATTCAGTCTGTTTGTGAGAAGTAATATAACGTGCAACAGCCGTTTATCTTCTTATTTGGCATGATGAGTATTTCAAATCATCATGCCAATTAAGAAGACGAAAAATATCATGCAAAAGAAAATATAAGGTTACAGCCCTATAAGAGCCCTACAAGAGTCCTACGAGAGGACTTCACAAATTAGCACCACGCCAGAGCATATGTTACCATAAGTGTCGCGCACGTTTGCGGCTTTCTCTTTCATTTTTTCTGTGTTTAAAAGTCCAAGTAACATAGAACCGTGTACCACTCCATAAATGGAGTTTGATTTTATTGCACTTTTGACGCATGCGCAGTGTAGAGTAATTACTGATTGATCGCATCGTCTATATATACGTGATTAAAATGTTAGTTATAGGGGTTGATGCACTATTTTCAAACAAGATATATTTTAAAGGGCTCTGAATAACTTTAAAAAAGCTTAAATAATTATCAAAATGCCAAGAAAAATAAAGGAGATATGACCTATTGAAAATTTGCAAAGAAACAGAAATGGAGGCGGCCATCTTGTAACGATAACGTCATCGCGCCTTTTCACCACATATGGTATATTGACAAACACAATGTCTTTTAAAGCAAAGAAAATCACTGCGAATGAAACATAAGCATACAATTTAAACATTTTACATCTGTATATTTATTTTTAATTAATTTGCAGTGATTTTCTTTGCTTTAAAATATATTTCGTCCATATGCCATATACGATAAAAAGGCGCGATGACGTCATCGTTCCAAGATGGCCGCCTCCATTTATGTTCTTTGCAAATTTTCAATAGGTCATATCTCCTTTTAATCCGCCATTTAACCATTAAGACATCCTAAAGGTATAGGTATACAGGAAGTAAATCACTGTGGTATTCAGGCTTGGTGTAGCCGAAGTTCCCAACTACATAATTCCTAAAATTTTGTGATAAAAGGAATTTTTTAGTATTTAAGGCCTGCTTTTTCTGGCTAATATGACTTGTTTGTGAGAGCTAAGAACCATTGGCATGGCTGTATAATGATTTTTTTTTTTCAACATGAAATTATGGAAGTAGAATACATTTGAGAGGTGCCGAATAAATGCAGCTTGTTCACGGTGTCAACAAAGATCAGACTTCTGCCATATGACCACTACTTTTCTCAACAGTATTCTAGAGAGGAAGGGCATGTCACTAAGATGCAAGTGAATCTTAGTTTGAACTTCATTTTGAATAATGACAAAATAGAAACCTTGGACAATATTGTACAGGACTCAATGGGATTTGTTTTACTTCCGGTACACCTATCTACACTAGAGACTGAACTGAGGGATACCGATCTTCAGCGATATTTTTTCTACGGTTCCGATACTCTTCAACATTTTCTAAAAGGTGCATAACACTGTAAGAGGAAAGACCAATATAATGAAAACAGCAACACACACGACATTGTATACCATTGCATGCATGCATGCATTATCATATTAGCCAAGTGTATACCAGCTTTACTGCATAGTGCCCTACTGTTTATGGTGTGGTCTAACTGTTAGATAATTTGAAAATAGTATCATATGTGATGAATAATTAAACATGCAATATTCCTGTGCTATGTAAATATTTAAGATGTTCTTTTGAAAGCCATTCACGAAAACACTAGCATTAATTTGATATCATACCATAATATCAAACGCATTCTTGTACGATTGTGCAGGTCATTCAAACACCGCAAGGTGACAATAACCCAATCCATCAGACCGGAAAACGTGATTCTCTTTACTCTACCCAGCATGCACTGTAATCAATATGGCCGTCAAGATGGCCGCCCACTGTGACAATTATGGGCACTTGACACTTGTCTAATTAAATTTCAAACTCGTCCCTCTGTATAAACAAATGGGCAATGACATAGTACGACTGCGGGTTTAGCGTGACGACCGGACTTTAGCTGAGATGAGGTCAGGTCAAATTGAAGACATATAATACATTAGTCAGTAGTTTAATGAAAACGGTTCCATACTGTGCTGCAAATGAATTAGAGCCACTCAATTACAATAAATATGCTCGAGGCATTCACATTTCAAAATTTTAAATTCGTATAGTACGAGTTTTTAAGATTGAAAATTATGCGAAATAGCATTTTTAAATGTCGGAAACTATTATAAAAATGTCGGAAGTATTTTATTAAAACGGAATTTATCTACTATGTTTAAAGAAAAGTGTTACAAACGGTTATGGTTATTGAATAAAGGGAAGGTTATACATTACACGTGTTCTTAGATTCCTTCGTTATATTCCTAATGTGTGTTGTTGTTGTTTGTCAGATATTCCCTGTGCAGTCAATTTCTATTGGACGTCATTTCTACATTTTAGTATTTTCCGTCAATATGTTATTTCATGAAATGAATTTGTGATATCATAAAATGGAATATATGTATGTGATACCCAAAAAATAATTTGAGATATCACTCATTATTTTTTATATCAAATATTCCATTTTATGATATCCATAATGGCATTAATGCATTGATATCACCCAATCATTGCTTTATCCGAAAACAGATATTATTAAATGCATGGTTTAAAATAATGCAAGATTTAATGGTATCAAAAAATATAAATATTTAAATAATTAATTATATCACAAAATCGAACTCCTGATACCAATAATGCAATTGAATTTGTGATAATAAATCTTAACTACAATTCTCTTCACGAAGTAAAAGGAAAAAATAATAATCGCGACTTAAATCATCGGATTCTTGTTTTTCTATAGCCTCGGTCACCCGGCCCGCTTCTGATTTCTTCGTTACGCTGTGCTACACGGATCCAGAACCAGGGCCTGGGGAAACTACGACGTTTAAATTCTTACTTTCATCTTTTGAGAAGCAGCATGTGACGTCAAAAATGTTAACAGGTGCATCAACAATTGACGTTGTACGTTTATTTACAACATGACGTCACGCAAACGTCAACTTTATGGACGTGAAAAAAACGCGCGAATAAATTGGACTAATCGCTAGTGGGCGCTTTAATTGGCCTAATCTGCCCAGACCGATAACATATGCATGATACGGTCTAGCTGCCCGAGACTAATTTATCTAACTCTTCCTTCACTATTGTCCAACATCGAAACTTGACGATTACGGGTGGCGGAATATTTCGACATCGACTGATGACGAAATATTTCAACATCGACCATTGACGATTACTGGTGGCGGAATATTTCGACATCGACTAATGACGAAATATTCCAACATGACCATTGACGATTACGGATGGTGAAATATTCTAGCATCGACTGATGACGAAATATTCCAACATCTATCATTGACTATCACTGGTGGCGGAATTATTCGACATCGACTAATGACGAAATATTCCAACATGATCATTGACGATTACTGGTGGTGGAATGTTCCGACATCAACCATTGACGATTACGGATGGCGGAATATTCTAGCATCGACTATTGACGAAATATTCCAACATCTATCATTGACGATTACTGGTGTCAGAATGTTCCGACATCAACCATTGACGATTACTGGTGGCGGAATATTTCCATATCGAGTGATGACGAAATATTCCAACATCGACTATTGACGATTACTGGTGGTGGAATATTCCGACATCGACCAATAAGGATTACTGGTGACGGAATACTCTAACATTGACCGATTACTGGTGGCGGAATATTCTAGCATCGACCAATGAGGATAACTGGTGACGGAATTTTCTAACATCGACCACTGACGATTATTGGTACGGGATTACGACCATTGACGATTATTGGTACAGGATTACGACCACTGACGATTATTGGTACGGGATTACGACCATTGACGATTACTGGTAGCGGATTACGACCATTGACGATTACTGGTAGCGGATTACGACCATTTATTATTTGCGGAGGAGTATGCCGTTTCAGTGATATATTGTTTACCCTCTCTGAGCTACTTCACTGACTTTAATGTACCTTCACCAAGAGATAAACACAGGGTTGCGATGCTACTTGATATAAATAAATTGTAAAAAATTGTAAAATATCCAACATCCATCTTTCTCGGATTTCTTAATCGTCCTATAGTTAACATTCCGTGAATTGTGAAACGTTTAATACCAGCGTCCCTAATTTCTGTTTATTATTCAAATTCGAATCCCCGGATACTGTTGAAGCGGTGTTTTGGTCCCACAATTGTACTGCATTTCTTTGTCAGTACAATACAAATGTACATGTACAACCTCTACAGAAAATAGCATGGATATGACTCTACATGTTACCATGATATTCGTCCCGGACTGGAGACTTGCAGTATGAACATGGAACATTGCTTGTTTGATGTTTAACGTTACTTTGCAGACCATTTTAGACTATGTATGACGGTCGATTGTTTGTGGTGGAGGCAGACCACTCACTTATTCCCGAGTAGAACCAGTACTGTATACCTCCCGCCATCCGTAATAATCGACACTTTCTCACTGGTTAAGCTCCCTGCGGGATTCGAACCCGCAGTGGTGAGAGGTGAGAAGGTTTAAAGAAGCTGTAAACAGTCGTCAACTGTTGTTACTCCTTATTGAGTAGATAGAATTGTATATCGACCAGCCCAGAGAGGAAAAGGATTCATAACCAGCCCAGAGAGGAAAAGGATTCATAGAAATCGGGAACCGTGTACTACATGCTTCTTTACGTGCTTTGAGGATAAACTACGATACAAGGAACATCCCGGTTTACGTCCCCATCCGAGGACGAGGCTAGTGCAAGTGTCTTGCTAAAGGACATACCGACGTAACTCAGCGACGCCACCTGGGTATGAACTCCTGATTTCTCTTGATTCAAATATCAAATGTGCTACGAGGAGTTTTTGAGAGCTTCAGTCAGCATACAATCGACAGGAGTCATAATACATGCACATGCCAATGAGTGCCGTTCTCCTGAAAAACATATACATGATAGATTTATATACCGACAGCCAAAGAAACGCACCAACATTTTTGAATGTACAAATGGCGCACTTTGTTTCCGTAAAAATAATCTTTGCAAGGGAATATAAAACACCCATTACCACCGATATTTGGAATGTCCACACAAATAAAAAAACAATAACAAACAAAAACATATTAAAATTATAAAAGTGGTGCGTTTCTTTTAGCTTTCGGTATATATATATATTCATTATATACCTATCAGTGATTTATAAGGATTTCTCAGTGGCATATTTTTAGTATCAGACAAAAGTGATATCATTTTTCTATATCGTCACTGCTGTGACGATATCACTTTGCCGGAACTACTTTTTTTACCATTTTTATATTTAATGGTACTGTAGATTGCTATTGCTTTCAAGCATATGTCTTAAATATTCTTAAAAAATCACTCTTATGTATATAATCAATAGGTTAAATAATAATTCGGTTAAAAAACGAGTTCGAAGTACGAGTTTTTTAACCGAATTACAACGTATTCGAGTGACATATTTATTGTATCACACCGAGACTGTTGATTATTCTCTATATATTTAAAGTTTCTATTAAATGGCAATGTCATACAATAAGTACTACATATGTGCTTACATACATACATGCACATATAGCGCGGTTAGACGTGACAGTCCCAACAGGTCTATGTAGCTGGGTTTTTTTTTACTTTTTCACAAAAGTGAGAAGTAAGTTGACGTTTTTATCGTCTGATATCACGACAGTTCATTCGATACGGAACCTGAGTGTACCTGAAAGCAGGGTTACTCTCTGCTGTAACGCTTTCGTATTTCCAGCGTTCGCAACTGAAGATTAAAATTTTACGACATACTGTCATGAAATCTCGTTAATTTAACGACATTCTATCATTGTTGATGGACTATAATCCGGCCATTGTTATGCAGTTATTTTGGTCATTTTATTGAAAAATTATTATCGTGTATTTGTGTTGGTAGAGTCGTTGAACATTATGTGTTCCCCTTAAAGTAAAATTTGAAATAACAATTGCTTTTAAGTTAGTAGTTGGCCCTTTAGTGTAATTTTCCAACGTTTAATACTAAAACTGAAATCATAGGAAGTTCATTTACGTTTCATGTCCATACTCTTTATGTGGAACTGATTTATAACACTGCCAAAGTACACCTTTTATATGACTGAATAGCGAACCATTTATGTTATATGTCATATAGTAAACTAAGGGCCATAACCATGTCATTTGATTTTCGAAATCAAACATAATAAAATCCGATATGTAGTTGGACAGAAAATACAGACCTGCAACTGTTTTCAGTACAAAGTATAATTGGCCCATAACTCTGTCAATATTTTGTAGAATTTAACCATAATCGAACTTGTCCCTTATTGTCCCTTATTGTGGTACTAGACATATTCGCAACATAGACATTATTCGCAACAAATATGGACGGAGCATCTCAAACGGCTTTCTTTAAAATAAACGGAAACCACTTCTATGTATTACATAGTTGGACGTCTAAATGGCCCCTAACTCTGCCATTATGTTCTGACCATAACTTGGCCTTTATTTTGATACTAGATATATTCAAAACAAATATAGATGAAGTATCACAAACGGGTTTCTTTACAAAAAAAAGAAGCGGAAACAGCTTTTCTATATCACATAGTTGAAATGTAAAACGAAAGAAGGTGCAACACCACCAACAACAATTTTTAAAGTATAATCAGCAAATACTCGTAAGTTCAAATAATATTGGCACGAATCCGTAAGGACGGACGGAATGACGGACGGACGGACATGTAGCGCAAGCATACAGTCCGCCTTTTACTGGTAGGGGATTAATAAGTTCAGAGGTGTTAACTCTATTTTGAACATACAATACCTCTTGCAAAGCATGATCCTCGATGGTGTTCGCACGTGCCTCTTTGTCTTCAAAATAATACATGAGCCTCAGTGAATAAGCCAGAAAAAGCGAACTGTTTGTTTTCCAATAATTTGTTTAAGGTGTTGCCAAAGTCATATTGAAAGTGAAAATGTGTAAAGTAAACAAGTGCTATTCTCAGTTATTATGGGGTCTAATCTATTAAAATTTCACCTAAAGACTCATCATGATTGACACAATAAGTTGGCATTGAATTTTTGTGAAATAACCAGTTTTAAGTATGATGTGCAAAAAGTAAGTTTTTATCCTAAAAAATCATGTTCTCATTCAAACATGTACTTTAGACCTTAAAACTTTGTCAAAAGATAGTTCCTCTATGATATGAGGTAGAAGGTGTTTTAGAATTATTTTTTTTTACATGAGAAAGAAATTATAGGCAAAAAAGACTTTACTTCCTGGTTTATTGGCCTAAAATTCACAGAATATAGAGGTTTGTAGAGATTCAACTGCAGAGATTCTACAATGAATTGTTGCTTGTTGTTTTGCATAGTGGTAAACCGAATATTTATCTAGGTAGAAGGTGTTTTAGTTTTTTTAAACATGCCTTAGTTATGATTGAATTGTGATTTAAATCTTTGTTTACATGTTTACCTGATAGCTTCCGGTTATATACTTTTGACTGTGTCCAAAGATAGTGTATTGATTTTGGTTTTATAACATATTGATTGGATCCTTTAGACATATACTTCAAACTTGATAGAATAGACTTTGAAAAATATTATGCTTTTATTAGAAAATTTGGCTACTTTCACTTTCAACACAATTACAGGTAGGTATTACAGTACAGGTAAAACTAATCACTTTGACATCACCTTAACATAATAAGTAATAGATACAGTATGGTCTCATCGAGTTGGTTAATTTAAACATCGAGATGGGCTACTACGCTCATCGAGGTGTTTAAATTAGCCAACGAGATGAAACCATACTCTATTTGTTTTGTAGCATGTCCATTTCAGCTCCCTGCCATACTCTAACTTCCAGTAATTGGTAGTTGTAGTACACTATTTCTTCTGACAGGTGTTACTTTCAATTAAACGATTTACACCTGTGCTATTACAAAGGGAATTTTCAGTGACCATACTACAAACGATTATAAAGCTGTATGTTAAACTCACCAACAGGTAAATCTATACATGCGGCATTTAATAACATCCATAGTATGTACTTATGACTGAGTTTAAATTATAATATATACAGCTGATCCGTTCACACGTGTGGCACCCGTATATTTTTTGATACAAACTATATCAGAGTACTCAACTGCCAAATTGTCGGAACCCAGATTTATTCCATAGTAGTTTCATATAATATTTTTTTGAAATATCTTAACATTGTATGGTTTAAAAAGTGTTGCCTTATATAAGGCTCGAACCCTGAACCCAGAACCCTGAAGCTTCGATTCAGTAGACACATAGTAGACCGTTGCGTTTGTTGCGGTATTAAATAGTATATAACAAATGCCACGATCTGCAATCTGATTGGTTCCGATAACTTGACATGTGAGCGATCTCATATAGATGCCACAAACCTCGAATTTCATTTAATTAACTCGTTATATTAAATTACATATTCTCGGTTTTATGTACTCCTCTATTACATAACATTTTGAGAATTTTACTTTTATTTGTTACTCTTTCTTTAAATTAGCTGTAAATATGCATGATCATAGGTATACACAATTAGTATGATATATAAAAACACTTGTTTCAAGTTGATTCAAATAATTATTAATGATGAATTCTGGAGAAACGTTTACGTAAACAATCAAAATTGCCCTATGTCCTTTTATTTAAAACAGGGTTCTTATAATATATTTAATTCTAAAAACACTGTTTAAACATTTATTGTTAATCCGTTCTTGATGGGATTTTAGCAGTTCTTTAGATTGCAATTATTACAAATGCACAGAGAGCACTTTTTGCTTCTCAGTTTCGTAAGAAAAACAATTGTTAAAGAAACAAACCCACCAAATAACAGCAAAATTACACTACAAAACGTGTATCAAAGCGCTATGCAAGTGTTCAGGTCATATAATAATGTATTTAAACCAATTAAAAGTAAAGTAAAATACCTGTAATGGAATATGCATAAAATGAATTATATCTTAATTCAACGCTCCAGTTTCGGGGGTTTGGTCTGTCTGGTTAAAACCGTTCATATTGTGTCTTTAGAGTTTGGACCCTCAACATATGTAAGTTATAATATAGATCTAGAGTTTTAAGTGAGGACGTGTCGATTCTTACGGATTGCGGGAGGTGTACAGTACTGGTTCTACCCAGAAAAAGTGGGTGGTCTGCCTCCACCACAAAAAATCGACCGGCATATATAACCTTACATGTGTTGAAAATGACGTAAAACACCATACAAACAAAAACAAAACAAACAAAATCGTCGTCAGTAGATTTGGAAACGATGTACATATTATGCAACATGTGGCTGTTGTTGGCAGGATAGATACTTTAAATGCAGATTTTAAACTTTATGTTTTGGGTAACAAATTTAAAATCTCGGTCAACGTTAAATGCTTCAATTTTATTTTGTGTATATATAACGTTAGTGCTTCTGATACTTATTTGTATGGTTATTAAATTGATATTCGTCTCTTCCACTGGAAAATGTTGACAGTTATTGTACCGATGAGACAAAGGTCATTGTTCTAATTGACTGGTAACCCATGGCAACGGTACACTGCCAATATGGTACAATATGGTACCATATATTGCCACAGTCTCTGTTAGGGTCACAATGTGACACAATGTCATCTGCGGCGCTTGCTTGTTTTCAAGACAAACGTCTAGACAGGACCTCCTGAACAAAGTTTGATTTTTGCCGATACACTGGTAAGGTTTCTGACTGGCTGAGATAGGAACACCTTCTATCCAAGATATACAGAAAGGCAGAAAGACAATATATAAACAAAGAGGGAAATTACATCATTATATGGACGAACTAAATGCGGATGGTAAGAAATACTTAAATACGAAAAAAATAATTATTACGGTCACGCGGTTCCAGTTGGTTCCAGTTTTAAATTTGTTTCTGCAGAACTTGTCAAGACGTCTGTATTTACAATCAAGCGTCGAAGATGATCAATACTAAATGTGGCCCTGTCTACGTCTTAGAAAGTAGTCTGCGATTACGTCATAATTTGTCACATGACCACAGCTAAAATATCAAAATGGCGAACAGAAATCAATACCGTGACCTGACACCACTAATGCTACAGGGATGCTGCTGATATAGGTTTTGTATTTGTCTATGGTTAACAGACTGTGAATCATGTAAATGGCGGTAAGCATGTTTTACAACTTGAATTCCTAGAGAACTCGTCTTAAAAACTTGAATGGTATAAAAACATATTTTGGAACGTTCAAAGGTTACTGTTTCGCCTGTAGATTAGACTGCTTCACTGCACTTGTACCGTTTCACTTTTACAAGCGACAGTCAAACACCAATTTCTTTGCCGTAATTACGGCTAAATAAAGCGCATTCCAACCACGATCGTGGCCAAGCCTCTGATCTACGTTCTATAAAAAGATATACATGTACTGGGATTTCATTCAATATTGTTTACATAATGCAGACGCGTCACTTACATAAAGGAAGTAAGGTGGCGGGATATCTATAAACTGTGAAAATGGCTAAGCCTATAAAACAAGCAAGTAAACATAATGGCGGACTACTACAGTCGTTTATATTTAAACGCTGTGTAGCAGTCTAGCCTGTGGATTTGACATTTCCATAGATCAGTCTACTCAGTGTAGAATGCGGCAATGTTTCATGTATCTTTATGTGTCCGGGATGTTTATGGAGCAGAATGAAATCGTAAGTGCAACTGAATGAAATCGTATTGGACTGGAACTCTTTAAAATTATTTTCATGGATGAAGATCCATGAAATTTATTGAATCCATGAATATATAACGACAAAGTTTGGCGTTATATCGGTTTTATTTATTATGCCAAAAGAAGCGAAAAAGAAGCAAATCAGCTTGTCCACACTGTCACTTAAAATGATTTTTGATTTTTTATCAATTTGCATTTGAATGATTATATGAGAAAATTAAATTCTGATGAAGGCTGTCAAGCCAAAGCGTTAAAAAGTCTGTGTTGTTATAAAAAAATTAAATATTATAGGTTATTGAATTTGTATGGCTAAATATTACTTGGAACGAGTTGTTTTGGCAAAGGACAACGAGCTTGCGAGTCGTCCTGCGCCAAAACAACGAGTTCCAAGTAATATTTAGCCATACAAATTCAATAACCTTTTTATTGTATACTTTCATATTGTTTTCGATCAATGTTAATTGTATGACTATTACTTTTCGTTGTATTTGTGTTATTTTTATAGCTTTTGATGGAATTCCTGTCTTGTCATTCAATTTCATTTTGAGTGGATGATTATTTTGCGCGAAAACGACGTCGACGTCGGATGACGTCATTTTTCTAAAGTTTGTTTACCATTCGATAACGTTAAAAACAGTGGGTGAGTGATCATTTCAATTATTTTATCAATTTCTGCCATAAAAGGTTAAAAAAAACGTATTTTTTTGTTGACACTATAGAAAGGATTCCGTTATTTTATTTGAAAGTAGTTCCTTATTTCTATTTCGCGGCTCTTAGCAAGCAAGAGAAAAAGTTCCGATGCAATATCAATGTGTGCAATATCGTAGATTATTGTATACTTTCATATTGTCCCGTTTAGTTTGCATTGATCTAAGCGTGCAATATTATACGATATTGCACGCATTGATATTGCACGGGAACTTTTGCTCGTGCTTGCTAAGAGCCGCGAAATAGAAATAAGGAACTACTTTTAAATAAAAATAACGGAATCATTCCTATAGTGTCAACAAAAAAATACGAGTTTTTTTCAACCTGTTATGGCAAAAATTTATAAAATAATTCAAATGGTCACTCACCCACTGTTTTTAACGTTATCGAATGGTAAACAAACTTCAGAAAATCGCTTGATGTTTTTAATGACGTCATCCGACGTCGACGTCGTTTTCGCGCAAAATAATCATCTACACAAAATGAAAGTGAATGGCAAGATAGGAATTCCATCAAAAGCTATACAAATAACACAAATACGATGAAAAGTAATAGTCATACAATTAACATTGATCAAAAAAATATGAAAGTATACAATAAAAAGGTTATTGAATTTGCATGGCTAAATATTACTTGGAACTCGTTGTTTTGGCGTAGGACGACTCGCAAGCTCGTCGTCCTTTGCAAAAACAACTCGTTCCAAGTAATATTTAGCCATACAAATGCAATAACCTATAATATTACACACTTAGCTCAATGCAAACTAAACGGGACAATATGAAAGTATACAATAACATTAAGGATTATATCAATAAGACCGTGGCCAAGTTTCACAGTGAACACCATTATAGGTTATTGAATTTGTATGGCTAAATATTACTTGGAACGAGTTGTTTTGGCAAAGGACGACGAGCTTCGTCCTGCGCCAAAACAACGAGTTCCAAGTAATATTTAGCCATACAAATTCAATAACCTTTTTATTGTATACTTTCTTATTGTATAATTTCATATTGTCCCGTTTAGTTTGCATTGATCTAAGTGTGCAATATTCTACGATATTGCACACATTGATATTGCACCGGAACTTTTTCTCGCGCTTGCTAAGATCCGCGAAATAGAAATAAGGAACTACTTTCAAATAAAAGAACGGAATCCTGCCTATAGTGTCAACAAAAAAACGACGTGTTTTTGTTCAACCTTTTGTGGCAGAAATTGATAAAATAAATGAAATTAAACGTTATCGACTGGTAAACAAACTTTAAAAAATCGCTTGAAGTTTTTAATGACGTCATCCGACGTCGACGTCGTTTTCGCGCAAAATAATCATCCACACAAAATGAAACTGAATATTATTATAGGAATTCCATCGAAAGCTATAAAAATAACACACATTTTATGAAAAGTAATAGTCATACAATTACCATTGATCGAAAACCAAATGAAAGTATGCAATAAAAAGGTTATTGAATTTGTATGGCTAAATATTACTTGGAACTCGTTGCTTTGGCGCAGGACGACTCGCAAGCTCGTCGTCTTTTGCCAAAACAACTCGTTCCAAGCTCGTCGTCCTTTGCCAAAACAACTCGTTCCAAGCTCGTCGTCCTTTGCCAAAACAACTCGTTCCAAGTAATATTTAGCCATATAAATCAATAACCTATAATATTGTTTTCGATCAATGGTAATTGTATGACTATTACTTTTCATTATATTTGTGTTATTTTTTATAGCTTTTGATGGAATTCTTATCTTGTCATTCAGTTTCATTTTGTGTGGATGATTATTTTGCGCAAAAACGACGTCGACGTCGGATGACGTCATTAAAAACATCAAGCGATTTTCTAAAGTTTGTTTACCATTCGATAACGTTAAAAACAGTAGGTGAGTGACCATTTCAATTATTTTATCAATTTCTGCCCTAAAAGGTTGAAAAAAAACACGTATTTTTTTGCTGACACTATAGGAAGGATTCCGTTATTTTTATTTGAACGTAGTTCCTTATTTCTATTTCGCGGCTCTTAGCAAGCACGAGAAAAAGTTCCGGTGCAATATCAATGTGTGCAATATCGTAGAATATTGCACACTTAGTTCAATGCAAACTAAACGGGACAATATGAAAGTATACAATAATGACGCATCTTGCTTTTTACAAAAACAGTAACACTTATTTCAGCTTGATAGCTCTTAGATTTTCATTAAGTTTGCATTCCTATCAGTTCACAGGCCCACAGTCATGTTTATTTATTTATCGGCAGCTTTTTTTTTAAGCTTGCGTAAATCCTTGCTTATATAAAATTGAGTCAGAAAAAAATTAGTATTTTTTTCATTTTCATTGTTTTACAAGATTATTGTCATTTACTGAGACATTGGCAGAGGTTGCATGTGCATACAAGGAACGGCAACTCTGTTTATAGCTTTATATTGGCAATAACCGTCTACAGTTTCATTGTTGCAAACTACAAAGTTTGGACCCAGTGAATACTGACTTTATGCTTCCATCGTTGGCCATTGGTTAGAGGGAATATAGCGACACAACCAAACAATCTTTATTACTGAGAGGTCTGAAAATTTTCAAAATCGGATGATAAACAAAGAAGATATGATTATTTGAAGGTTCTGTTAAAACAAATATGGAGCCGCCATTTTAGAGCTATGACATCACAGTTCTAAATGACCATATATGGAATATTGATAAATATGAAAATATACTCATTTATACGGGGGGGGAATAAAGTAACTGTATGGGGAATATAACTTATGGCAATAATGCTTTATATGCCCAGTTAAGGAGTTTGCATTGCTTTGCTTTAAATGATATTTATCAATATTACACATATGGTCAAATGAAACTGTGACGTCATATTTTTCAAAATGGAGGCTCCCATATCCATTTTAATACAACCATTAAATGGTCATATCTTTTTTGTTTATCGTCTGATTTTGATAATTCTTTCACATTTTTGCAAGTTTTTCCGAACTCTCAATAAAAGAGAGATGTTTGGCTGTGTCGCTATAGTCCCTTTAACAACCATGAACACATAAATCGCAATTACTCAAACAAAATTTGGGATCAGTTCTCAATAACGTATCACAACTGCGAAAATCTACTCATGTAATTCGTTTGGCGCATGTATCCTTAAATAATTAACAAAACCAGGATGCGAGTGTGAAATTACTGAAATTACGCAAGTCACGTTTGCCACCTTCACTTGTTTATTGTACTGTATTTCGTAAGTTCACGTGTGTATTGTAAGGGATCCCGATCGGAAAGTGACCCTTGACTTGGACTTGGTCTCATTTCACGGAAAATGGATACTGTTTCCGAGTGAGGTTTCGTGCGCAAACTAAATGATACGTGAGCATACTTAAGCGAGGAGATAGATATTTGTTAATTGCATATGTCGGTGTCGCGACGATATCTGATACTATTTCACTTAAGTTTTTATCAAACCACGTGTTATTTTTTTTTGTGTTTTTTTTAATATCTTGTCGATTTCAGTGTAATATTTCAATTGTCTATCAAGAAGTTGTGCACCTTTTTCTCTGAAAAAAAACACGCTTTTAAATAAAAGATAAACGATGATCGAATCTAAAATAACCAATCATCTTATTAAACAAATAAAGTTCAATGATTAGCCGTTCATAATATCTTGACTTTTGAAATGCATGAGAACAACCCTAAGGCCAAAAGTAAGTGATAAATGAATATTACCAGAGTGTTATTATTTACTCGTCCGTTGGGATCATGGAGCTTAATCCTTGAGGATTTATACATTAGTATACCCCTTAGTACCCCACTATTTTAGTGATATATTTAATGCATACTGTATTAATTGCATACATTTTGAATAGGTTTACGAAACAGATTTGAACAATTTAGTATTTAGTTGAAAATATGTAATATTTAATTAATTTTTGTCAGACTAAATTGTATTTATCATAATGGATTCTGGTAGTGTAATGTCGCCATGGCGATATCATCAGACGCTAACACTGTGTTTGTACACAACATATAGACCCATATGTGTATCTTGATCCTATATGAACTCTTTGAAGTCGTCAAATATCTTTGAAGTCTTCAAATATGCATGTATGTTGCGTTAGATGTTGTTCTAGTGAGAATGTGTATATAAAGCCTAAAACCATGATTTCTCTTACAAAATGGCGCCGTTTAATGGGTAAACTGACGTGAAACGTTCAAGTCGTAGAGGTGTTATTTGATAAAAAATATAAAAAATAAAATACTAAAAGAAGAATCATACATTCGTAACTATTTTACTCTAATAAACGTGTTGGATAAAATATATGATACTCCCCGGATGCTCGTGTCATCTGGTTTGTCAGATCTACTTTAAAGACACGTGTTAGTCATTCATTCGCTATTTCAGTTTAATGAACACTCTATATTTAAAATCCTATTTTTGTAAACAATTAATTTATTCCATGTTTTTCATATGTGTAACTATCCTGCTTAAATATTTAACGATTGCGTGCGAAGTGTTAACACCAAATATTGGGTATCAGTGCGGTTTTCACTCGATATTAGATAGTGGCGAAACTCGTATGCCTGCTCGCAGCTGCAAGTCATAAAACTCCGTAACGTATCCCACAAAACACCTGGCCAAAGATTGAATTTATATAAAACCGAATAAAACCTAATTGTGACGAATTAGCATGCAGTAATATACTCGACAATTTTAACAAGAACGAGAACACGTTTTTTGAAAATTACTGGACGGCAATTCCGCCCGATTACTAACACGGACATAAAAATGCAGTTTCACAACAGGTGTGTCAAACATCGGTGTCATTCACGGTATTTTTATGACTACATAAATTCTAAAAAATTGAAAGTTTAGGATGATTATGGTGTAATAGTTTTAGTTATTACATCGCGTAATATATTTCATTAAAAAATCGTTTAACATATGAAACAAACAATTATTATAATTATTAATTATAACCACAATGAAATTACCTTAAATGAAAGGTAAGAAACATTGTATTAAAGTAAATAACCAGTCAATTAACGGCAAAATTACACAACAAAACTGTTTATCACAACTCTATCCAAGTCTTCATGTCTTATAATATTAAAGGTATATATTTATTCACGGGTTCTTAAAATAAAATACCCATGAATAAATATGTGTAAAATGATATACATATTAAATTTAAAAAAAAAAAATGTCACAGTAAGTGACAAATACCCCCGAAGTGACCTGTAAGTGTGACCTTGACCTCGGAGCAATATGAAACCAACAGATATATTTAAAAGTAATTTAAAAAAAAAAAATATTATTAAAAAAAAAAAAAATATTAAGAAAAAAAAAAGAATATTAAAAAATATATATAAAAAAAATTATTATTAAAAAAAAAAAAAAAAAAATCACACAAAAATTAAGAAATAAATGGGAAAAAAATTAATGAAAAAAAATAAAATAATAATTAAAACAAGTTATTTGAAAATACGTCCAGGAATGCCAGTTATTGACCGGACACGATTTGACCTTTGACCTATGTGTGACCTTGACCTTGGAGCCACGGACCTGGATTTTTTGCGCGACACATCATGTTGTTGTGGTGATCACTTTTACCAAGTTAATTCAAAATCCGTAAAGAAAAGCCAGTTATTGACCGGACATGATTTGACCTTTGACCTCTAAGTGTGACCTTGACCTTGGAGCGACGGACCTGGATTGTCGTCTGGTTGTGCTGAGCACTTGTGCCAAGTTATTTGAATATCCGTCCAGGAATGCCAGAGTTACTGACTGGACACAATTTGACCTTTGACCTCTAAATGTGACCTTGGCCTTGGAGCCACGGACCTGGGTTTTGTGCACGACACGTCGTCTAGTTGCGGTGAGAAACTGTGCCAAGTTATTTGAAAATCTGTCCATGAATGTCAGAGTTATTAACCGGACACGAAAGCACTTTGTTTTGACCTTTCACCTCTAAGTGTGAAATTGACCTTGGGGCCACGGACCTGGTTTTTGTGCGCGACATGTCGTCTAGTTGTGGTGAGCAATTGTGCCAAGTTACTTGAAAATCTGTCCATGAATGTAAGAGTTATTAACCGGACACGGAAGCACTTTGTTTTGACGTTTGACCTCTAAGTGTGACCTTGACTTTGGAGCCACGGACCTGGATTTTATGCGCGACACGTCGTTTTGTTGTGGTGAGCAATTGTGCGAAGTTATTTGAAAATCCGTCCATTATTGTCAGAGTTATGAAGCGGACACGATTGTACAGACGAACGGACAACATTTGACCTCTAAGTGTGACTTTGACCTAGGAGCCACGGACCTGTATTTTGTGCGCGACACGTCGTCTTGTTGTGGTGAGCAATTGTGCAAAGTTATTTGAAAATCCGTCCATTATCGTCAGAGTTATGAAGCGGACACGATTGTACAGACGAACGGGGACGAACGCCGACGAACGGAAAAACAGTGCGACTACTATATGCTACCCTTCGGGGGCATAAAAAAAACAAAAAACATTTACATATGTTGGTGCAAATAAAAACAAGGGTGGAATAAAGAAGTCAGAAAGAATAAGATGATGTACGTTAGTAAAGAACGTGCGCTAAAAAAAAAAATAAGGCACTGTTAAGGTACGCTTCAAGAAAATATCAAAACGAATAAAAGAAGCAAAATAGCACACAGAGTATGGCAGAATAAACTGCTACCCTTGAATCAGTTCAATGGGAAATGAAGAACACAGAAATCAATGTTAGGAACAAGTCAGTAGATTATTTAACAGGTATAGATAAAGAGATACGCTATGAAAAGGTAGAGAAAGCGTGTAAAATAGTTAGGTAAGAGTAAAATGAGATATAGGACATAGCTTGGTACTCCGCGACCGGTGACCAAGCATTGAGAAATATCACCATATATACATGAGATCGGTTGACCAAACAGGTAGATCAGCCATTTGAATAATATTCTTTATATATACTGTCATATTTAGTTTTATTTATATTTAAATCACATGTTTCCAATTACTGTACATGCCCAGACTTGTTTGCGTTTTATGATCAACTTGACAAAAACACTTTTGATGGCTTTACCATTGTGATTATTATGTACGTGACATGTGATAGAGTTTAGGTCTTTGTATTTTAGATTGTTTTTATTGCAATTCAAAATAAGACCCAAATGTGCATTACACTTACAGACAATCCATAATCCATTTTTTTCTATATATTTTTTTTTGTTTCTATCGCTTTCCTTATGGTATGCATTAGTTTTGTTAAGAACGTGAGCGTCGCTAAATGTAATAAAAAAGGAGCTAAATGTTAACACATGTTTCTGTTGCTAAGTGGAAAAAAAAGAAAAATGTGTTAAGTACAGAATAGTAATGTATGTATAGGAAGATGTACATATGCAACTACTTTAACATGTTTAACACGGTATACGATGAAACGGATATATTGTATGTACCAGATGATTCACACAGGATAGACACTATTCGGTCAGAACAGATTCGTGGTTTCATTATTGATGTAGCTGCGTCGCAATAGGACACATTTTGTGTGGTTAAATGGGTTTTGTGATGTTTACTGTTATATTTGAGATCCTATGATTTATATATTTCCCAGTCATAATAATAGTTTATTCCCCCATAAATATATATAATGCATGAGATTAGAATATAATTACAAGAAATAGTACGTAGTTATTGTGTTGGAATATGGCGCATTCGTTCGTTCGTTCGGTCGGTCGTTCGTTCGTTCGTTCGTTCGGTTCGTTCGAACCCTAAACGTAAAAACGTCGCTAAATGTAAAACCTATTGTCGCTAAACGTAAAAAAGGTGGATTGAGATCTCGAAAAATGTACAGTGTTGTAAACACTGACATGTGATACTATATATACGATCAACTTATGGTTGCAAAGTTTTAGTTTCATATGTTTCTATTCAAAATGTCACATTTTCGCTTTTTCTTTTTACACTTAGCAACAGAAAAATATTTTTGCATTTAATTCCTTTTTTTATTACGACATTTAGCGACGCTCACGTTTTTAAAATTAAAGACGTTTCCATTTACATTTAGCAACCCTTTTTACGTTTATCGACAAATGTTTTTACATTTAGCGACGTTTTTACATTTAGCGACATTTAGCGACGTTTTTACATTTAGCGACGTTTTTACATTTAGCGACGTTTTACATTTAGCGACGTTTTTATATTTAGCGTTGCTACAATGTACAATAAGGGTCAAGTTTTATATATAAGTTCTTACGACTTTTGCACACAATATACAACTTTACCAAAGACAAGCTTTTTACTCTTATTCAGCAACAAAAATTCCAGACAAAACATTACATTCGGCCCATCACAATATTCAAGCATTTTTTACTAGCGTCAATTTGATAAATTGCACTATGTAGACGCAAAGAAGTTTGTGAAGCTTTCGTTTTCCTATAAGATGATATTTTTTTCGTCAGGTATGAAACTACCGTCTATAGTGTTGGTATCCCTATTATCCGTGCTTGTCACAGATTTGTTTTTGTATCGCTATGGAAGATATTTCATGTTGTCTTTCACCAGCTAATACACAGGTAGATGTCATCAAAGCTTCAAATAACGGTATCTGGATGATATATTGAACATGGACAACCCTTTCTTTTCTTCTATGGTTAATACTATCTATCCTGAAGAACGTCAACTCAACAAAGCTTATATTTCTGATACTGTCGCTTCTTTTCTCGATTGCATTTCTCTTTTAAAAATGAAAACGGAGAAATAATAAGCAGGATCTATGCATAAGAACGATCATTTCAATATTAACATTGTTGGTTATCCCTTATGAGACGGGGTAAACCCTTTGAACATTTGTATTACCTTTACCATGATCTATTTTTTAAAATATAAAAGTAATTTAGGAATTCTTCTGCGTCCTGGACTATCACAACCTGTCTTCTATGGTGACGTGATTTGCAAACTTCGTAAGATCCTCGGTAATTATCATTTTCATAAAATCTTTATTAAACGTATTTGAATGTTTATCAAAAAAGGTTATGATCCTATCATTTTGCAATGCATTGCATGTTTAGTGATTGACCCATTTACAGTTCGCCACAATGCTTTCTTATTTGATTGTTTGATGACCGGACAGAATGTGGACCCTATGATGACCTAAATCCTGAAATGGATTGTAACGTTTGATGCTTGCAATATTATCTTGTTGTTGTACCCTTAATGGTTTATTCTCTTGTTGCTCTGGCTTCTGTCAAAGCACTGAGTACTTGTTTTGTGGCTTTGGGTTTAATTCATATATACATGATCATCTGCGTGTTTTACTTATATTGCCGATTTATTAAGTCTGTATACTTATTTATTTACAGTGTCACGTTTTGTTGGGATTACAATAGGGTTAGAGAGTGTTTAGGTGCACCCTAGAACCTGGTTTAAATACCCAACGGCATTCTTGCCACTGACCGCTCCAAGGCGGTACCCCTGTTGTCAACTAGTTTATGTTTATAGTGCCGCTAGTTCAGCATTTGAACGTTTCTCCGACTGACTGTAGTGTTGAGGAAGGCACGAACGATAACTCTACATCACGTGATGGGACTATAGTGCCGCATACTTTTCTCTTACGTTTCCTTTTCATTGTTGTTTGTTTTGTATGCGTGTCATTTGGTGCATATGTATTTCGAACAGCATCAGTTTCACGTAACCATGTTTTGAGCTTCGTTTCCAGTATTGATGTCATTATTTGTACGAAATTTAATATGGTCAAATAATTTAGAATTTGGCGAGGATTAATGTGTTTGTATATAATGTAACGTAACTTACAGGTAATTTACAGGTTATCATTCGTAAGCTATAAAAATATTGCTCCGACACTAATTATTTGTAGCAAACAGTTCCGTAAGGGTAGTAGTACCTCACTTCCAAACTTTAAAGGTATTTGTATCGACCAGATATATGTCGGTTTGATACTTTTTTTAGGATGGATTTATTTCTGCATTCTTCTGTCGACGCAATATATTTTATTTTATAGTACTGGGAAATTACGTTAAAATAGTTGCAAGGTATTCTTTCTTTCTTTAGTTACTAACGTGAGAAATTACGTTATGTGAGCAATGTATTCTCTTTTTATTGCTTTCATAAAATGGAAAATAAAAGTATATGAGCAATATTTTCTTTATTTATTTATTTCATATATTATTGGGAAATTATGTTATCCGTAATATGTTATTTTGAAGCTTAATAATACTAGTTTACATGTACTTTACAACTTGATGAGCACAGACAATGAGATTTGTCTTTTTCTCTTAAAATACTGAAAATTAAACCATATATTTTCTTTCGAAAATCAATATATTCAATGCAATATGAATCCAGTAATGTTAAAACAATATTGTAGGAAATATTCATTTGCTGCATCTTCATGTTTTATGTACTTATTGTTGGGTTGAATGCTTAAAATGAATGAAAAAATGTTTTCTCAAATGCACGTGTATTATTTGTTGTATTGGCCGTGGTGAGGTGGCGTGGTGGTGAGGGATGGGGTGGTGTGTGGTTTGGGTTGGTGTGTGGTTTGGGGTGGGGGAGGGCAGAGGAAGTGTCAGTGTCACTGTATATGGCAAGTAACGCAACAAACATCGCTTATCCCTGTCATCAAAACAATATATTTGTAATTAGAAGTCTCTAATTGAGTGTCGACACCGTGCTGTCGCAGTGCTCTAGGTCTAATTACCCTAAATCTACCGGATATGCTCGCCTGGTGCAGTCGGAAAAAAAAAGTTCTAATCTTCTTTTTTTAGATTAGTTTTAGTGCAGTTTCCTGTTATTTTGGGCTGTAATTGTATTCTGGACATGTAATTGATATTTCAAAATAAAAAATGCAGGTCATTTATTTGAAGAAAAAGGTGCCGTTACTTCAGTAATAAAAGGTAGATTTGAGGCTGGAAAACTATTCAGATCTTGGTGTCATAGGTAAGGAAGCTGTAAAGGTTCGAAACAACTGGTTGAAAACTGTGGGAGGAGTTTGAAATACGGCCGTGCTTATTTGCGTGCGACACACCTGCTCTTCGTTATGAACATTTGTGTGCAGTTGCAATTCCCATCTGTAGTTTTGGACTAATTGCTGAGACATGAAACAATGACCTTTGCCATCTAACTGTGACCTTGACCTTTGAGGCACTGACACGACACACATTCTCATTGTGACGAGCATGTGTGTGAAGTTCGACGCAACTTCCGTCAGTAGTTTCCAAGTAATATCTGAGACATGATTTGTTTCACGATTTTTTACCTTCACCTCCAAGTGTGACCTTGACCTTTGGGACACGGTCATGGTTCTTACGCGCGACACACCTTCTCATTATGTTGAACATTTGTGTTAAGTTCCCTTCAGTAGTTTCCGAGGAATGGCTGAGACACGATTTCGGACGGACGGACAGTGCAATTACTGTATTCCTCCTTGTGTGGGCCTAAAATGACGTTGACATAGTATACAGCTGAAGAAAACTTCTTTAGAAGATATTCAACCCCGGATTTCCTTGTTGATGTTTAATCGCATGTTTATTTGCATGAAGTTGTCCAGAATTCTAACGAAGTTTGCGATTTTAAAGGGGCATGGAGACTCATTTACGCTATTATAATCTCTATAACTACTGCAGGTAGGACAGCCCAAATAAAGGTATATCTCAACTGTGTCAGGCGGTGGGCAAATATATCTAGACCCTTAATTTTACGAAATTTTCCCACAAATAATTCTTAAGAAAAATTTGCAATCCCAGAGTTAAAACTACAACCTTAAGTTTGTACTTATATGGTCGTCAAATCCCATATGACTTATTGCAGATGAATATAACACAAACACGAATGGGAGACACCCATATGGCATCTTATTTTTAAGTAAAGTCTTTCTTGAAAAACTATATATAGACTTTTGTCGCTGTATACAATTGTGTTATATGATATTGCAAGGAGGTATAGTAGAGATCAATATAGTTGCATAATTTCAAAAGAAAGGTTTTAATAATCGTCCCCGAGTTCGTCATAAAGTGGCTAAATGTGGCAAAAGTAGAGTTTGACTACAACAAGCCTCGAACATCAATGAGAGTCAAATCACTTATTGTTGTAGTGGTAGGACAATTCCTCGGTTATCGTCGTTCAATATAATTACGTATATATCATGAAATTATCATTAGGGCTTTATAAGCTCATTCTCTAAAGTGCACTGAATATAAATCTTCAAATATCTCTCTCGAATATATTTATTTTTATTTATATCATTTACAAATAAATTTCAATTGAAGCAGTGATCATGGTTTTCGCGTTACAGTGTGAGTACATGCAGCGTCGTTTCATAGTTTCGCTGATTTGGGTAAACAGGGCTGTAAAATGCTTTTTTTGTTTTGTTGTTTTTGTTATTGGTGTTTTACGTCATTTTCAACACATGTAAGGTTATATATGACGGTCGATTTTTTGTGGTGGAGGCAGACCACCCACTTTTCCTGGGTAGAACCAGTACTGTACACCTTCCGCCATCCGTAAGAATCGACACTTCCTCACAATTCGAACCCGCAGCGGTGAGAGGCGAAGGTTTAGAACGCAACCTCGTTAACCACTCGGCCACGGAGACGCTATACAAAACGTTGCAAACGTTTTCATCTGCTCTAAGCGTACCATCAGCCAAGTTAAACTGCAGAACGAACTGCAGTTGACGCACTAGTCAACTCATTATTGCCAATAAATAAAACAAGAAACTCAATGTTTATTATTTTTTTCAAAATAGCTTAAACTTTTAAAAGCATAAATTGACAACCCACAATACAATTTGAAACAATATAAATCTAATTTTATCAGTTGATTTTTAAGAGACACCAGAAACATGCATGCATTGTGTTCCATACTATACATTACTAAACGATTAATTAAAATAGTATAATTATGGCAAGAATTAAAATTATAATTATTATTTATTCATGCACTATTTAGTCAGAGTCCACATTTATTTCCTCATCTTCATCGTCCGAGCTTTCGGAGTCTCCGGAAATATCGCGATTATTATTGTCGTCTGCATCGTGACCTCCCTCTGACCTCCAGGTCAAGGTCTTTTGCAAGTATTGTTCATCTTCCGTCCCACAATGCATTTCGTCCGATTTACTGTCTTCCGGTCTACAATGTACTTTTCTGTGTCGTTCTAGATTGCTTTTGTGGCTGGTCGCGTAATCACAAACTGGACACACGAAGTCTTTTTGTCCGTTATGTACCGAGAGATGGCGCTTTAGCAAAGCTTTCCGGCAAAAGCGGCGTCCGCAGTAGAAGCATGTGTAACCATGGTAATGAAATATCATCGAGTGCTCGCGTAGCGACGCTTTTGTCGCAAATACTATTCCACAACATTCAAGTGTTTTAGAACAAGTTTGATGCATTGTAAGCATATGCCGTTTTAGGTTATTCCGTCTGTCCGTAGTATAACGACATTGTGGACATGGGAACACTTTACGACCGTAGCCATATTGTGACGTAAATGGATTTACACAAGACACGATAACGGGAACGGTCATTCTGTCCAACATATGTCTATCTTTAGCTTCTGAATTTTCAGCCTGAAGTCGGGAATTCACATCTGTTTGAGTATTATTTGGACCTGAAAACTCGATCATTTTTCTCGATTCGAAAGTTTGCATTTTCTGCTGAGCAATCGCGTGTGTGCGTTCATTTTCAACACCTATTCCGAGATTGTTGACGCTGAATTTGTTTATTCCTTGCAACACTTGACTGGAAACGATATTCCCCGCCTGACCGAGATGTCCGAGTTGATATTCGCCCAGCGATCTCAGATGGCTCATTTGGGTAATCAGATTTAAATGTTTGGTTAGAGCCAGATTGTCAGCGCGGTGCTTCACGGGAAATGGTGTGTCGTCTGGAGAAGGTATTCTGGGAGTACCAGTCTGTAGTCTTTGTCTCGGAGAACCAGTCTGTAGTCTTTGTCCATATACGGGAATGGGCCTGGAAGTAATAAGAGAATGTATTCATCATAAAAAGTATGCATATTTGACAGCATATTTTGTTTAGTAAAACAGAGACACGGCACATAGGGGTTTACCAAAACAAATAATGCTAAGTGCACACGATCTGTTTAGACATCAAACTGTGCCACGTATATAAGACGATGGTCTTTTATACTGATGATAATGTTGATAATGCTGCTGTTGCTGCTGCTGCTGATGATGATGATGATGATGCTGATGATGATGATGACGATGAGGAGGAGTAGAAAGGGGAGGACGAGGAGCATGACATAATCTGACGAGCGGTTACTAGAAGTGTATTAGTCTGTTAAACGTTATAAACATATGCTATCCCATTCACCTTTTGCAAACAGAGAGTGGTACATCAAGCCAGTCGGAATTATTCGATTAGAAATTTAAAATTGCGAATTATATATAATATATTTAAATAAGTCAAGTACACTTATTTCTATGCGTTTTTAAGATATGATTTACACTATTTTTTATTTTAATACATAGCAGAAAACAGTTCATGTTGTTATTAATTTAAATCACTTTATTGTATCAATGATGTAAGAGAAGATGTATTTTATGAACAATTAATTGATTTGCAATTCATTATGAACGAACCTGACAAACTCATATATCTAGTTAAAAACGGTTTTTTATTAATTATATGTATAACTTATGTATATATGCAATGGCAACAAATAATGAATGAATGGTGTTTTACGGCATGTCGACACATATATAGGTCATACTGTGCGCAAAAACTGACGAAAGATGAAGAAATGAAATTAATGTAAATATATAAAGATAAAACTATTTACAAATAAGGGATGATATGGTAGTAATATAAACTATATATGTAAATCAACAAACAACTAAAGAATCGGAAAGGCAGCATAATGTTTATTAAGTTCGTTTATTTTCTTTGTTTTCATGCGATTGATCTGTATAATTTTTGTCAAGCGACACTGTTCAAGGTTAGGAAGTAGATATAATTGAATGATATTATAGAAAATTATAATCAGTTGCAAGTGTATATCAACACTAAATTTTATAGTATAAATCACATTGTTTTTGCATATTATTAACTGTTGATACCATTGCACCAATTGTATATTTAAACATTTGCTTTAAAAGAAGACGGAAAAAAAACTATCTCAAAATTGTATTTAATTATATGCAAGCAGGTTTAAAGAAAACATGATACTGGTAACGTATAGCAAGACGCCAATTTCAATGCTTGGATGACGAGGGATTTTTCTCGGGACTGAGTCCAGATCGAGAGGTCTTGGGTTCGATCCTCGCCCTGCCCATGTTATTTATCATTTTCACCATTGAGCAAGATAATTATAATTAATCCACATGACTACACAGGACGTCATCGAGAGTGATATGTAAGCATCGAGAGTGATATATAATCATCGAGAGTGATCGATATATAAGCATCAAGAACTTTTTTCGTAATCGATGTAAAAGACCTATTATAATAATAATAATAATAATAACAATAATAATAACAATAATAAAATAATAATAATAAGAAGAAGAAAACGAAAACGAAGAATAACAATAATTACAACAACAACACTAATAACAACAACAATAACAACAATAACAACAATAACAATAATAATAACAATAATAACAATAACAATACACTAATAACAATAATAATAACAACAATAATAATAACAATAATAATAATAATAATAAAATAATTATAATAATATTAATATATCAGCAGCGTTGAAAACTTGAATATGATCAGAACTGAACTCAAAAATAATGTTATATTTGTGTTTTAAAAATGCATTGGATGTGATCAGTACCGATAATCTTAAATTGTATATATGGAAGTGTATGTCATGATGTATAAAGACACATACACAGGAACAAAATGCATATGTTTTACATACGTTCCAGAATAATAAATAACATTAAATAAGGCCATCTTTAAAAATACATTTGTTTACTGTTTCCCGACCCAGGATTTTATAAGTGTGTAGGTAGGTAGGTAGATAGGTAGGTGATTTTTTTTTTTGCTGTAGACAGTTTGTTTGTATAGTGTTTAACGTCATTTTCAACACATGTAAGGTTATATATGACGGTCGATTTTTGTGATTGAGGCAGACCATCCACTTTTCCTGGATAGAACCAGTACGCCTCCCGCCGTCCGTAAGAATCGACACTTCCTCATTTACAAGTCGAGCTCCCAGTGGGATTGGAACCCGCAGCAGTGAGAGGCAAAGGTTTACAACGCAACGTCGTTAACCATTCGGCCACGGAGATTGCCGTAGACAGTAAAAACCTTAAGAAATGAAAGAAATATGTACTTAAGATAGTAAAAAACTACGTTAAAGAATTGCTATAAAAACTTTTGGGCAGGGCCCTTTTCGTGGGAAGGTATGGAAACAGCAAACCAACAATTTTAATATAAAGTAGCTTCATATGAAATACATATGTATATACATTTCATATGTGCCACATGTGTATTATTTTAAAATAAAAAATATATATTGTGCATTTGTGATACATATGTGACACGTATGTAAATAATATGATATACATATGAAAGTAACACATAATAATAAAGTAACGCATATGTAGCATCCGTCGCAACATGTTTCCTGTGTACATGAAAAGGTATTGGCATTGAGGGCCTCGTGGAAGATTGAACTCTTAAATGAGTTCGCTCGTTAAATAACGTGTTTGCTATTATTATCATCATCATCATCATCATCATCATCATCATCATCATCATCATCATCATCATCATCATCATCATCATTATTATCGTTGTTATTATTATTATTATTATTATTATTATTATTATTATTATTATTATTATATGGTCAGTATTTAATGCATATTTCTTCCATTTCATTTTTGTATTTGATTTTTATATTACGGCCATGAATGATATATCAAGATGAACATGCCTGCCTACCAGAGTATCAACGGCTGGGGACAACTGTACCTGGGGTTTAGATCAGGAAATAGGCATGCACACGGAGACGAACTGATAAGCACGAAATCCGTGACTTTTTACAAAGAACTATACCTTTTACGTGACAGGGGAATCTGATTTTCGGCCAGTTAAATACATTATGAAGGTTTAAATAAGATTTCAAAATTGTGTTTGAAATACTGTTTTATATAGCTGCCAGATGTAGGGCCTATACGCCTTTGCAGTATTCCCAGGGTCACAATAATCATTGATTTTATTAAACACAGCTAAAATACTGCCTGTAAATGACGAAGGCATTGTGGGACATTTATATGGTCTTTAGCGGAGTTGTGGTCTTTAGCGGTGCCACAAGGCATAATTAAGATATTGTGTTGTTTTTAATAAATGTGTGGCCTATATTCAACCTGCAATATCTGAATAGGTACAACATGGACTTCCTTGACTTCCCTGACTTCCTTGACATGAGAGGGTTTGACATAATCAAAAAAGAATTCATTTGAAATTGTGTAATCAACTACTTAAAGTTAAGAGAAGTACATCTTCGATGACGGTATATGGAGAATTAGGTAGATACCCTCTTTACATATCAAGATATATAAGAATCATAAAATACTGGTTTAAAATTTTAGCGACAGATAATATAATCCTTTTCAATATATTATATAATTCATTATTGCAAGCATTGCGTGGTCCGAGTATTAACTTTCATACCCCATCCAACCCCTTCTCCAAGAAGCGAAAACAGGGTTGGTTGGGTATATAATAAAACATTAATTTCGGCTTAAAAAATCTGCCTATTGTAAAAATTAAAACATTTAATAGGTAATTTTAAACAGGTTATCTCATTTTATCAGTAGAAAATGTTTTTTAAACATGTTTTATTGTCGAAATATTCTTATAAAATCCTGCTAATATAAGCTTTCCCATCTGTCACCCATCGCTTAAAGGAATTAAGGCGGGATCGCGTAATGATTGTAATACAGGAGTTGGTTATCTAATGTAAAGACCCTACTCGAAGAACATGGCTTTGGTGGTGTGTGGTTAAACCCACATAGCGCTAATCCAAAATATTTTTGTTTAATGTTTATAGGAAGAAATTTTTCTTGTTTTATTCAAAAATAACAAGAAAATGTTGATAATAGTGGTGCATTATTTTCGTAAAAATACTTTAAAATTTGAAAAATATCTTGATATTGTACCAAATAACTTAAGGTTTTTTATTTCGAGGCTAAGGCTTTCCTCTAATTCTCTAAGAATTGAGCAAGAAATAGAATAAAAAGACATGAAAGATACTGTACTTTTTGTGAAAATAACGATATAGAAGATGACTATCATTTCATTACAATTTGCCCTGCTTTTCAGGATATAAGAAGCAGTTTTTTTATTGAAAAAAATATTATAAACGTCCGAGCTTTATGAAATTCTGTGAATTAATGAAATCTGAAAATAAAGCATCCTGTTTCTCGTACTTCGTCAATATTGTTTATTCGATATTCATAAATTGTACAAAACATTTTATAACAATCATGTATTGTGTAAAATCATGTTGACCAACGAGGAAATATGTACAAGTTGAATACAATTCTGTTCTGTTCTGTTCATAATCCCGAGTAACCTCCGACCTCCTCGATAACTCCTTAAATCGGAACACTTGTTTTGGACTGCATTTATTATTAACTACTAATTCCTCATAACATAACTGTCACTGTTTTTCTTACATTTTATTATTAATTAAATAGGAAATACATATTCTAAAACACACACTCAGATGGTATTTTGATCGAATACAAGAACATACAAATACTAAATATCGTATCAATCAATACGAGAACATACACATACTAAATATTATTTATTTATCGAATACAAGAACATACAAATACTAAATATCATTTATTTTTTTGAATACAAGAACATACAAATACTAAATATTATTTATTTATCGAAAACAAAAACATACAAATACTAAATATCAAAATAATCAAATACAAGAACATACACACAGAGACTAAATATTATTTATTTGTCGAATACAAGAACATATAAATACTAAATATCAAATTTATCGAATACAAGAACAAACAAATACTAAATATCAAATTTATCGAATACAAGAACATACAAATACTAAATATCAAATTTATCGAATACAAGAACATACAAATACTAAATATCAAATTTATCGAATACAAGAACATATAAATACTAAATATCAAATTTATCGAATACAAGAACATACAAATACTAAATATCAAAATAATCAAATACAAGAACATACACACAGAGACTAAATATTATTTATTTGTCGAATACAAGAACATATAAATACTAAATATCAAATTTATCGAATACAAGAACAAACAAATACTAAATATCAAATTTATCGAATACAAGAACATACAAATACTAAATATCAAAGTTATCGAATACAAGAACATACAAATACTAAATATCAAATTTATCGAATACAAGACATACACATAATAAACATCCTAGTGGAGCGCTATGGTCTAGTGGTAGAGCTTTGGACCCAAGATACAAACGTCGTGGGTTCGATCCCCGACTATACATATGCTGAGCAAGACACTTTATCTGCATTGCTTAGTACTGGTTCTACCCAGGAAGTCAATCAAGAAGTACCTTAGAAGCAAATCGCTTACAACAGGTATAAAATACTGTAAGTTAGTAATCATGTGTACGAATAAGGGTAGTATCTACTCAAAATTTGCTAAGGATCACTTTTCTGCTGTCTAAATTTCTTGCTGAAATAAATAGCATTATTTCTATTTTACATGAAATTATTTAGGGCAGTGTATGGTCATGTGATCTCATGACTTGATTCAAATTGTGAAATTGTTGAAGTATCAATGAAATTAATATCGTTATTGTGAATTAATTTTTAATAAAATTATATGGAAGAATATACAGAGGAAGAATAAAAGCGATCTTTAGCAAATTTTGAGTAGTATACACTACTATTTTTGCCACACAAAAGTATCATATGATTCTTATATAAAAGGAGCACTACATGATTTTTACATAATAACATATAAGAATCATATAAATATCATGTGAGAAACATACAACAGTTGGCACATATTTGGAGTGCGTGGTCCAGTGGTACAGCGTCGGACTCCAGATCGAGAGGTCGTTGGTTCGATCCTCGCCGTGGCCATGTTATTTATCTTTGAGCAAGATAATTAATCCACATTGGTGAGTTTAATAATATTGTATTGCAGATATGTTACAATACATCAATTCAAGATTGCAATGTTCATAGCACCATATGTAAATGGACTGAACGACAAGTTTATTACAACATTAGTTACAGTTCTCTCCATTGCTTAATACCGGTTCTACCAAGAAAGCCATCGAGAGTGATTAATATAAGTTGGAAGAACTTGTTTCGCAATCAATGTAAAAGAAATATATTTAAATTAAACATATTTTCTTTATGTGTGTACTTTAAAAACAGAATGTTTACGGTTTTTTTTCTAACATGAATTATATGAAACTCCTATTATACCAGTATTATGTGAAGCGTTATATACGAGTTTTATATCATATTGATTCTTATATGAAATTACATAAATATGTACAGTATATTCTAAAGGGAAAACATGAAACGCAACTCTGTGTTTATAATCAGTTATCTTTACGTGTATTTAACAAAACAATAATTTCATTTCAGTAAACACACAGACCTAATAACAAATGCATAGGAAACTGTGAAATGTATCTAAATTTCAGTGAGGCATTTTCACAAATTTGTTCTTTGGTCTGTGGTACACAGAATTAATTTTCAAAAGAAAATATGGTTAAGGTATTGGTGACAATTTTCAATCACTGGTCATTTAACAAACAACAACTACCAATATACTAACCCTAAAAAAGTTACGTTGAGGTTCTTTCTCTTTAAGTATATATTGCAAAAAAAATCCTACTTCGACTTACCTAAATGGCATTGAAGGCTGAAATATAGGTCCTTCCATATTTCCGTTTTTTTCTAAACGTCTGTCAGATTTGGTGGTTACGACTCACTGAAGAAGAACTCTGGCCTCAGTTTTTAATTTTCCGACTATTTAATAAGCGTTTGCTGATCATCTAACATGTATGTTTTTACTGAATTGTAATTTTTAAATTCAATCTACGATTTCAACTAAATTAAACGAGCGAATTTAAATCCATCTGTTTTAATAACAATCCCAAAAGTATGTATCTTTAATATTAACGATTGTATATTGTTTTATTTATTTGTCAAACATTCTGCAGTAGAATATTACTCATTTGTCTATTATTCTGCATTCATTTCATTTTACTTAGACCACCAGTGAATGTTTTATTCCTCAAATTGACCCACGAAAATCCACAAGTATCTTCAATTGTAAAATTAATTCAAATAATCGTGAATTAAATACCGTCTTAACAATACCTTAAGCGGTCCGTGTCACCGTTGCAGTCACGTGACCATATTCCTGCTGCGGAGCTTGTCATATCTCACAAGTGGGCGGGGCTTCTTTGTTTGTCTCCGTATTGTGATTGGTTTGTACTTTTATATCGAAGAGACGGGTATAATTTTCAAGTTAATGAAATTGTCGGTTAAACAGATTAAACACATTGCTTCGGTTAACTTCTTTTGAAAGAAACTAGATTTAACATGATGATATTGATCCGATGACAATGAGACATAAACAAGCGTTTTCAGTTGTGACTTGTAATTGACTACGGCAGAACGAATGGGGCACGACAATGACCAGAGATAGAGAGCATAACTATTACAGCGTTTATGTTGCTTTTCAGGGACGGCGGGCGGGCAACTGACAGGGACGGCGGGCAGGCAACAGAAATACAAAACATTTTAAGATAACGTTACTCAAATGTTAATTACTCCAAAAAAATGCATTTCATAAAGAAGAAGAAGAAGAAGAAGAAGAAGAAGAAGAAGAAGAAGAAGAAGAAGCATTACTGACAAACTATTACATAGTGGTTCATCATATTAAACACACAATTACAAATATAATTTAAACACAATAACAAGATTAGTACAATTTCACCAATTTATAAAATTTATAAAATGTGGATTATTGCAATATATATGACAAAACATCTGATTCACTCCTTAGTAATGTGTAAGAACTGTATACAGGTGGAACCTTATACTCAAAACACTGCAATGGTCACACAATACTTTCGTATATACATATGTGGGTGGCAAGCCGATATAGGCGTATAGGCGATATAGGCGTATAGGCGATATAGGCGTATAGACTGTAGAAAAGTGGAGGATGCTAACTGAAAAATGTATTTTATATACCTATTTTAAGGCTGACCTTTTAATGTCATTAATACCATTTTCTCCGAATTTTTTGATGACGTAATCCCTTTTTTCTTTTCGTTTTTTTTTTTTTGCTTTGTTTTGTTTTGTTTTTGCTTTTTTTTTTCTTTTTTTTTTGCTTTTTTGTTTACATTTTAAGGTAGTGACAATAAGATATGCATCGCCGAATCCACAGTTGGATATTTAACGGCTTATCAACACAGTATAGGTTATTTAGAGCCGCCCCAGAGAGAGGGGAAGCATACATAGGAATCCGGGAACCGTGCCCACCTCTTATTATCGAATAGATTCCTATGGTTCTTTAACGTGCTCGGAGGATAGACCGATACACGGGACCGCCCGGTTTACGCCCGGTTTACATTCTAAGGGAAAGTGTCTTGCCCAAGAACACACCGACGAAACTCAGTGGCATCACGGAGGATTGAACTCGGGGCCTCCGGTTACAAATCCGCCGCGCTACCGACTGCGCCAAGCCAGCCCTCGATATTTAAAGACATATTTCCCAACTGAATGTAGTCGTTGAAAAATCATGGATAGCATGCTTTTTAACTGCTTACTTCTCGCTGACTGATTACCACAGAGACATTATATTGAGGCCCCATCACATTTTTTTTCTTTTCATTTACTAAAAACACTAGATTGTTTGTTATGGGGGAGCATATATTCGCCGCTTTTTCCGTCCGTCCGTGTGCGCGTACGTGCTTCACACTTTTTGTCCAGAGCATAACTCAAAAAGTATGCTTGAATAAAGTTTGTGTGAATGATTAGGACAATGAGACGGAGTACAGTTCATAGGAACCATAACTCTAGCTTCACTACTTTTTTAATTATCTCCCTTTTTTGAAAAATCTTATCCGGAGCATAATAGAGTTCCGGACGGATTCATTTTGAATAAGGAAGCACTCACACTAAACATTACTTTTTTCTGTGTAACTTTTGGGATGCATCCATCGGTTCTACCGATTCTCTTGTTGTTATTATTAATATCAGAAAACAAACAACAACACACGAACTAGAAGTCCCCATGGGGCCAGGACTGTTTAGTATGTGAGTATCAAGCTATCCAGCTTGCTTGCGGAATGTCGGTGGTTCTACTCAGGTGAGCGCCCGTGCACGAAAAAATGCCCGGGTTTGCACCTGGGGTCTTCCTCCACCAATAAAAAGCTGGAATGTCGCCAAATGACCGTAGCTGTTGGTGCAACTATAAAATCCAGTTTAATGAATTCATATAAGATTTGGTTGAATGAGAAGAGAAAAAGTCGTCGGAAGCAAAAGATAACGACGACGACGGACAGACAACAGACGGAGGACCTGACGAAGAGTGATTCCAAAACATCATAGTGAGCCTTCGGCTCAGGTGATCAAAACTCTGACAGATGACAACGATTTTTGAATTTTGAAGTCCCGATGAGTTTCTTCATTTGAGATTTACTAAAACATGGCAGAGAAGTAACCCCACCACCACCACCCCCCCCCCCCCCCCCCCCCCCACCCCCCACCACCAATACAATAGGCTCGAAATGTGTCTTTAAAGGAACTAACCAGCCAAATAACGGTAAAGTTACACTAGTTTTATCAAAACTCTATCCAGGTGTTCAGGTCATATACTAATGTGCTGATTAAGAGATTATTCACGGGTTCTTAAAATACCCGTGATTGAATATGCGTAAATTGACTTATGAGTTGATAACTCTTAACTCGACGCTGCAGTTTTGGCAGTTTTGGCCTGGCCTGTTAAACCCATTTATATTGTGTCTATAGGTCTCACTACAAAGTTACCTCTTGAAACCCACGGTAGGATAATTCTTACTTCTTACGCCAAAAAAAGTAGTGTGTTCTTCGGTTTTAAATAGTTTAATAATTGCTGACATATATGTTCATACTCGTTGCAGGTGTGATGAACACAGTCTGAAATTGGATGCGCAAAACATGACAGTTTCGTGGGTGCTGAAGGAGAGTAGGAATACTGATCCAAACTCTGGAGATAAAGACCACAATAGTGCACTGGTGGACACCACTCAAATTAAAAACTTGGTCAACATACCATATTTTGTAGTTTTGTGGGAGCAATGACTGTGTTTTATAAAAAAGTAACTTTTAGCCTGGAAACTTCCTGTTTGGAATGACCCGTTAAACTGTATTCATATAGGTCAACATGGTAAAAATGCGCAGTGTAGTAGGACCTATTAGAGTTCGGATTCTCAAAATATGTGAATTATATATTCTGAACCAAACAGCTGACGCACCAGTAGACAATACCTTTAATGTATGAACTTATTATATGCCGACTGGTACCGTTGAAACAGGTGATTTGAATGATTTTTTTAAATTTACAGTCGTTATTGACAAGATATTTGTCTCGCTCAGAATTAAATTTGTTTTGATTTATTGATTGTTATTATTGAGATATTAAAGGTATTGTCTACTGGTGCGTTAGCTGTTTTGTTCAGTATATATACCTCGTCATCAATAGGTTTAGAAACGGTGTACATCTGTTGTAAACGTTGCCAGTTGATGGTGGGATTGGGACTTTAAACTACGATTTAAATACGAGACTCACCATTAAAAGATCTGCACACTGTCTAGTACATGTTGCACTTTATTCGATCCCATTAAAATATTTGTTGTTTTCCTTTGCACGATAAAAAGGCAGATTCGAGCGTGGCTAAGTCGGATAATAAATGACCTAACCCTACACGATGAACAACGGCAGGTTCAAACACAGTCACACATGAGATAGTAACCCTACCCCTACCATGCCGGTAGTTTCGAACATAGGCTAAGCCACCCTATTTTGCCGGTTGGTTCGAACATAGGCTATGTTGGAGAGTTAACAACCTAGCCATGTATGATAATCGACGATAAGCTCGAACATAGAGCATGAAAGGCGGCGATAGGTTCGGACATAGTGCATCATAGACGACGATGGGTTCGAACATAGTGCATGGGCGACGCTGGGCTCGGACATAGTACATGGGCGACGCTGGGCTCGGACATAGTGCATGCTAGGCGACGCTGGGCTCGGACATAGTACATGGGCGACGCTGGGCTCGGACATAGTGCATGCTAGGCGACGCTGGGCTCGGACATAGTACATGGGCGACGCTGGGCTCGAACATAGTGCATGCTAGGCGACTCTGGGCTCGGACATAGTACATGGGCGACGCTGGGCTCGGACATAGTGCATGCTAGGCGACGCTGGGCTCGGACATAGTGCATGGGCGACGATGTGTTCGAACATAGTACATGGGCGACGATGGGTTCGAACATAGTACATGGGCGACGATGGGTTCGAACATAGTACATGGGCGACGATGGGTTCGAACATAGTACATGGGCGACGATGGGTTCGAACATAGTGAATGATAGGCGATGATGGGTTCGAACAAAGGGCATGCTAGGCGACGATGGGTTCGAACATAGTGAATGATAGGCGACGATGGGTTCGAACAAAGGGCATGCTAGGCGACGATGGGTTCGAACAAAGGGCATGCTAGGCGACGATGGGTTCGAACATAGTGCATGCTAGGCGACGATGGGTTCGAACATAGTGAATGATAGGCGACGATGGGTTCGAACAAAGGGCAAGCTAGGCGACGATGGGTTCGAACAAAGGGCATGCTAGGCGACGATGGGTTCGAACATAGTGCATGCTAGGCGACGATGGGTTCGAACAAAGTGAATGATATGCGACGATGGGTTCGAACATAGACTAGGTCGAATAGTTAACCACCTAACGCACAATAACACCTCACGTTGCTATCGCATCTCTATCCATACACCTTGACAACGCCTTGACGACGTCTTGACAACGCCTTGACAACTACATGAGTACATTCGCAGACTTATGTGGTATTAAACGAAGTTTTGTCATGTCTAAAATCAACCAGTTTGCATGTTTCGAATAACTTTAAACACGACTTCACTGTCATTCAAAATTGTGTTATCATCGGGAATAAATTTGCCTTATAGGTATGAAAGCACTAATTATTTTCCCCATAGACACCAATGTTATAGTGTCACATATTAATGATTTGCTGCAAATTCAACTGAACTCATGTAATTGGTGGTGGTAAACCTTATAATAGTGATGCAAACAAATTCATAAGTTATAATAGATATGTGTTGTGTCCCCTTGAGAGAAGGCGCCAGTATGTCAAATGTGCAAAGATAATTATTTATTTTTTGTCGCTTAAATGGAGTTCATGTAAATTGTTACAGTGCCATTGCAATGAAATGAAACGGGGATTTATATGTCATATCGGGACAACATCTCAACATCGTGTAAGCAACCAATTTTCAAAACTTAGGTATTTTTAAAAAGTTCATTCCAATGATATATCATTTATGTGAGTATGTCAATATTGTTCGTATTAATGCTAAAAACATTGGAGTGAAACATATTCGCAAAACAATATGTCAATATTTTCGATTGTAAAATAAATGTTAAAATTTCACTAACATGTATCATTAAACCTTGCAAAGGATTCAGAAAGGCTTACATTTTATAGATGCTTTGCATTTTATCTTTGTTTGTCAATTTTGCACATGGAATATTTTATGGGGAAGTAGAGCCACTTTGGAGGAAATTAAATTTATGACACTAATCATTAATACGATGATAAAGTAACCCAAGACAGGGGAGGTAATCTGATATAAGTATCGTAGACATAAACACTTGTTGCTGAGGTAAATGAACGAACTCGTCACCTGCTTAATAGCGGATTGGGACAGGCACCAGGTCACTCGGAATACCTTGCGTGATAACGTCATACTATATATTTAATGTTATTTGATATTTGATAAGGTATCCGGGGCTTTTAATTAAAACAATGCAACACGTGTCTATTCTAGTTCTTTTAACCTAGCTATCGCATGTTTCATATATATATCCGTCTGGTTCAGGGGCAGGAATAGGGCCACACTTTACAGAAATGGTGTTCTTGAGGTTTATAGCTAGTCCTAAATGAAAATCAGGTTGACCTGAAAAGTGTTATTGATTTAGAGCCTTTATTCTTTTGATTTGGATTTTTGTTTAGGACTAACTACATGTTATGCCAGTCAGCATATGAGAAGGAGGTCCTAAACAAAAAAGGGTGTTGATTTGACTCAAACATGACCGCCAGAGGCCAAATAAATTTGCTTACATACAGTGACATGCTTATACAGGAAAGACTTGTGACGACTACTCTGAAACTACTTGTCCGACTTCCAGGCCAAATTCATTTAGATTCGACGTCAAACATGGCTGCCAGAGGCCATCTGGGTTTACATTGAGTTTTATATAGTAAAAACTTTTAAAAACAAATTCTCTGAAACTAATTGTCCGATTTCCTTAAAGCGTCCCAGGATTATTGCTTTAACTGTATGACTTTAATAAATATTTGTTTATGATTCATATGTATCTTTAATGACTTTTTTTTTAAAAAAAGGGAGGTAATCTATATGTAGTTTTATATGGTTATTTTTTATTAAAGGGAGTTAATTAGTTATGGTACTTTCAATGATAATAAAGTTGGTATCGACTTAAGAAAACTGTTGGAGTTCGATTCACATTTTACATACAACAATCAACAAGTCATTGTGTTCAACTCGTAAAACGGCTTCGTGGGGAAATGTTACAAGTGCGTAATTTTCAAAATTGTCATTAATAATTCGATTAATACAAAACGCATACGTTGAACATAGTGGACGTTTCAAACAATCACACAATTCAGCGATATTTCTATATTTTGTTTAAAATAAACATTAATTCACCGTGCACAGTTTTAATTAATACACACAGAGCAATGAATACATGAACCCCGTTGCGTGTTACGAGGTTACTGCACATCTGCATGTTACGACAGATAGTATCGGTTTTCATAGCTGGTATTGTCGTGCAGATCCCATGATATATGTCAATAAAGTATCCATTGCACAACCGTTGAATAGACAGGACGTCCCGCTGCACCTTTTGTAAAACTATAGCTACTGATGTGACCAACACCTTTGATTAAACGTTTAGATAATGACTACTGCCACCTAATACGTCGAGTATTAAGTTTAAGCGGACGTTTATTCTTTGTTTATATTTTTATCCCGTTTTCGTGATTTTCATCATCTTCGATATTATCTGTTGTAAAACGAAATGTTGGGGAGTTGCAGTAGGGGACGTAGTAGTATTAGTAGTAGCAGCAGCAGCAGGAGCAGAATGAATTGAATGAATTGAATGAATTGAATGAATTGAATGAATTGAATGAATTGATTGAATTGATTGAATGAATGAATGAATGAATGAATGAATGAATGAATGAATGAATGAATGAAAATGAATGAATTGAATGAATGAATGAATGAATGAATGAAAATGAATTAAATGAATTGAATGAATTGAATGAATGAATGAATGAATGAATGAATGAATGAATGAATGAATGAATGAATGAATGAATGAATGAATGAATGAATGAATGAATGAATGAAGTTTTACGGCACGTCGACACAATTAGGTCATACTGTGCGCGAAAACTGATGCAAATGAACAATGAAGTAGTCAATTAAAAAGTGTACGGTAAAAATGTATCGGTATAACTATTTACAAATAAGGCTTGATATGGTAAAAAAACATGAACTTTGTATATAAAGATCAACAAGTGCCCGTCAATGGGTGTGTAAACAAGTAAATGAAAGCACTAACACTGATATCATAATGAATTATATAGTCTGATTTTTTTTTTCTCGAGACATCTTGAAAAATACATCAAATAACACTGTCATGCTGTTAATTTGTTAGTGTCTTTGTCGAATAGGATCAAAGTCTTCACAGTTTAACAAATTATACATGTTAGACCGTTAACGGTGCAAAACAATGTGTACTTTCTGGCAACTGCTCACCTTTTCTAAATATGAATGAGTATAACGTGTTTGCCCTATTCTAAACCGGGTTATAACAACGTCCTCTCGTCGAATTACTATACTAGATAGACGCCACTCACCGAGTAACGGTTTAATTGAATGCAATTTATTATTCACAAACAAATCAATATACTTGTTCACATTTAAAATCAGTGTAAGGTAATTTGGTAATTGATCATCTGTAAATAAATACTGGAAAGCGGATCTCTTGCAAGCAGCAAACACAAACAAGAGATAAAAGTAGCATACTCGGTATTGCTGTGTCTGTTCATGAGAGGCAATGTAAAGTGCAACACCTCTCAAGCCTCCTAGCACCGGCTTACGCGATATTCTACTTTAAAGCCACAAATATTGGGCTTGATGATCCCAAAGGACAAATAACACTACTGATTTGTAGTCGGGCGACTTTTTACGGCCGGCACACAGCACTAAAAAACGACGGTGTAAATGTCAATACATACTATACTGAAAAGGAGATCCATTGGAAGCAACAAACACAAACAAGAGATAAAAGTAACAGACTCAGTTTTATTGAGTCAGTTCATGAGAGGTAATGTGAAGTGCAACAGCCTTCTAGAACCGGCTTACGCGATACTCTACTTTAAAGCCACAACGATTGGGCTTGATGATCCCAAAGGACCAGTAAGTAATAACACTATTGATATGTAGTCGGGGCCACACAGCACTAATCAAACGCTGGTGTGAATGTCAATAAACCTAATGCTGCCTTAGCAGCAATATCAGCTCTATCATTACTTCGTATTCCTACATGACTCGGAAGCCAGAAGAAAATAATTTCACAGACAGAAGCAGTCAACGCAGCAGCAGCAGCAGCAAAAGTAGTAGCAGCAACAAATAGTTACACTGCCCATTTTGTTTTATGAAATGATTCCTCTTACAATAACCACAGACCGAATAACAAACAGATAGGAAACTTCCTTCCTATCTTAACCAATGAAGTAACCAAAATATCACTGGCACCTTAACTTTTCCTTCTATCTTCTCTCTCAATTATTCACTGATTGTGATGAGAATACATTCAAAAGATTCTTAGTGAATAGCAAAATGGGATTATAATAATTCATGTTTATTTTCAAAACAATAAATTGTATAAAAAGATGTTTAAAGTTAAAAATGTCATAATTTTTCGTTTTTCTCGTAAAAATCAAGGTTTTGACATAGTCAAAGTTTCCGTCAAACTCCTTTTCTGCTCTAAATGTAAGAGAAAGCAAAATACTATCATTGGAAAGAAAATTAAATTTGTGATGGGATTTGGCATTAATGAAACTTGTATCTGTAAACTCTTCATGATATGTGTGTTTAAAGTTGGGAAATATTTTGTGAAATGTTCGCACTGTGTCACGTGAAATTTAGATAATTTTCGTAGTGTTCAATCCGTTTGTTATTAGGTCTGTGCAATAACTACAGTAAAGATAAAACTGTTTTCGAATGAGATTTTACTCTTAATTGTTTGTATAAATGCATGGTATTCTATCATTTCTTTGAAACATTGTTATGAACAATTTATGAATCAGTAACTATAGACGGGGTTTATGTTTCTATGCATATATTAGGTGCGTTTCTTGTTTTATAGTAACGAACCTATGCAATCAACCCATTCCCCACAGCAGTCTATAGAAATATACTTGAATGCCTAGTTATTGTTTCGACCGTTTTTGGTGACAATTTTACCCGTTTTATGCAAGCATTATCGTAAACGTATTGCATTACATAAAAATACTCGATATGAAACCAAACGAGTAGATCAACTTTCAAACACCTGGTGTTTATATGTATTCACAATTATTTCCACCCTGTGTTTATTGATATTTTTGTTACATTTTGCCGGATAAATGCCGTATTAAGCTGAAATAAATTGACTCATGGTTCAACCCAATTGCTATTTGCAACATTATTGTGTGGTTTGGAACAACTATTTGATAAATATTTCCCTCTACGCCTTAATATCTAGTATCGCATTCGCAAAATAAATGCCTAATGTTCACGATCTCTGCTTAAATAGACATTGTCAAATTGTAACTCCTTTGTGAATGTCTTAAACAGACAACAACTTATATTTAAAAGTATCATCACAATATACAACACAATAAACACCATAACGGTATAAAGTGCTTACCCTCTCTATTAAGAACTACACTCAGTACATTTAAAAACGCAACATTTTTTGATTTTCATTAATTTTTAGTTTTTTGTTCAAATAAAGATTGTATGTTATGGTAGTATAGAACTCGCTTTGTCCCAAATATTAACACATGGCGATACACAGTTGCATAATATGTATTCAATTTCTTTCAGTTAAAACACATACTGTACGAAGACTACAATTCCATCTTTAGAAATTTAAAAAATCTAGTGTTGCGTTTTCAAATGTACTGAGTATATAAGAGACAATTTACAATCTATAAACCATACCAGGAGTATTATACCTCTCTAATAAGAACTATAAGAGACTATTTACAATTAATAAATCATAACAGGATTCTAATACCTCTCTATTAAGAACTATAAGAGACGATTTACAATCTATAAACCATACCGGGATTCTAATACCTCTCTATTAAGAACTATACGAGACGATTTACAATCTATAAACTATACCAGGATTCTAATACCTCTCTATTAAGAACTATAAGAGACTATTTACAATCTATAAACCATACCAGAAGTATTATACCTCTCTATTAAGCACTATAAGAGACTATTTACAATCTATAAACCATACCAGGATTATTATACCTCTCTATTAAGAACTATAAGATACGATTTAAAATCAATAAACTATACCAGGATTCTAATACGTCTCCATTAAGAACTATAACAGACGATTTACAATCTATAAACCATACCAGATTATTGACCGTGCCCATGGTTTATGAAGTGTGCTCGTATAAATTACCTACTCACAAGAATTCATAGTGTTTATATGACTAGTATCTGTTTAAGAAATTCAATATTTATTTTGAAAATTATTTACCATTGCTACAAGCGGTGATCGTTTATTATGTGCACCGAGTGTGACTTTATGTGTTACGTAATGACATGTTACAGACACATTTCGCTTCTATCAATGGTACTTAAATTAAATACATTTCAATTTAACCGTAATTACTGTTTTAAATCACGTTTTCAAAAGGCAACATACATTTCTATTAATTATAACTGTAATGAATACCATAACATGTTATAATAAAATTAAAAAGCGTCAATGTTTCCGCGCCTCTCAACGGGCATGCATGACTAGACCGGAAACCAGTACTCATTTTGTTTATCGACAAAAATATAAATCTAACGCTTAATTACGCATACTTTCCAACATCTCGGACAATTAGAAGCCATTATATTGAATAACCATTAAACACATCTCCTACTATTAAAAGTTATCATCGGTTAAGTTGAGTATTGAGCATTTGAAGCTTATCCTAGAGGTTCTTTTATTTCCGGTCACGTGTTGCTGTAACATGTCGGAATCAAAGCGTTCACTACGCCATAAAAGTAGTTCGGAAGCAAACAGGACATTAAAGTATCTAGTAGCGGTAGAAAATTGCCGTAATTGTAGTCATATCTTTATGGTCAACGTGTCTTTATGACATTAAACGTTTAGGCGTATTGTTATAGCATGTCGTCTGCCAGGAAATTTTAATGGCAAATGCTGTCAACGATGCTTAAATGAGGATAATTTATTTTAATGCTTCAAAGTACATTTGGTTGAAACAATATTTTATTCAGAACAATATGTCAAATAATACAGGATTTGAAAACAAGCTACAGATGAATTGATATGAATTCATCTCTTTAACAAACATTTAAGATCATAGAAGGAAAAAAACAAACGTTTATGTTGCTAAACAAAGTATAGAAAAAATGTCTGGTATTTGTATGTTGTATATAGTGTTTATGAATGATTCACATTGAGTTTAGGGGGGACATCAATAAGTGTATCGCAATCGATCTCGGGTAAGCTTTAATTATAAGTCAGTTAAAGCAAGTATCTGCTATACTGTTGCATAGGAAAACTGACCCTGCTTTCCTGACTACCATTATGCAAATATACACAGTTTAGTGTTCTGTGGCCATTATATAGAGGATCTTACATAACTACTCATTCATTATTGAATTTATTAAACGAACTGGCAAAATGATATAATGCGAGGCTCTTGCCGAGCATTATATCAGTTTTGCTAACGAGTTCAATTGAATTTATTAAACGAGTTGGCAAAATGATATAATGCGAGGCTCTTGTCGAGCATTATATCAGTTTTGCTAACGAGTTTTATAAATTCAATAAGGAATGAGAACAAATGTTAGATTCTATTTATCACATAACTGACATATTGACTTTTATTTCGTGGAGTGCGTGGTCCAGTGGTAGAGCGCCGAACTCCAGATCGAGAGGTCTTAGGAGATCGATCCCTCGCCGCGGCCACGTGATTTATCCTTGAGCAAGATAATTAATCCACATTGCTTAGTACTGGTTCTACCCAGGAAGCCATCGAGAGTGATTAATCTAAGTTGTAAAAACTTGTTTCGTAATCGATGTAAAATAAACATGTTTAAACTAAAACTTTTATTGCATTTTGCCTGTCGCTTTAACACGCGAAATCGACATAAATCATGGGAATTGTATCATAGTCATTATCGATTTTTTTGACAGTGCATACTACGCTTATTTGCATACTTATATAACTAGTGGTATATCGAAAATATAGAAGGTTGTTATTCCACTCCCACACCGTAAGTTATGTGATAAACTCAGATAAATACAGGATGACCTCTGGTCACCACTGGTCACCCACAGTCAAATTTGGGAGCGGCAACGTTACTTTTGTAATTATAGATCCGACGAACAGTTTAAATCTGTACTGTGCTTTTAAGCGGACATTAATGACTTTATACCATTTAGCCTTTAATTAAAGATGAAATAAACCTAAACTTGACTTTCAACAACGTTCGATTGTCATTGATGTATGTAATTTACGCATCATTAGGAGTGAAATCGTTTTCAACACGTTTTCCGAAACACGTTTTTTAAAGTTTACTACAAACGCAACGTGTGGCAGACAATGACGCGTTAATGTCTACATGTACGCTAAAGGTTTGTGTGTTTGTTTGCATGATATTTAACGTCATTTTAGCACAGTTTAGGCTATAAATGACGGCCGATCTGTATTGGTGGAGGCAGACCTGGGTAGAACTAGTACTGTATATCTAATTTGTATCATATGGTGTCAGACCGGTCAAAATCAGCCCATTCAACACAATGCAATATAAGCTATATTTGGAGATCAGTCACAAGTTCCACAACATTCATTCGCTTAAATACACGTTTATTCTGTGTATTAAACACAACTGGCTAGCAAACGGTCCCATATCTGGACTAAAACACTGATTCAGTTTTTCAACATTTCGCGTCATTCATTCGCACTATGCGTATTTTGAAATAAACATCTGTCAAAACCACATCTCTACCTAACCCCTGTGCTCATACTCTCCAAAGAAATAATCCTGACAAACACAGTAAAATACTTACTATTCATGACAACAGTCATACTACTTTCACCTCAGGTGAGATTTTACAATGAAATAAAAACTAATCTTGGGAAAAACACATAGACTAGAAACTTTGGATTTTTTTAAGGAACTATTTTAGAACCCTTCGACCCGGAAGTACTTCCTGACTGGTCTGACAACATACCTGCCGCCATCCATAATCAAATCACTGAAAGTGATGATGGACGGTGCCACTCAGAAAGTATTGATTCCGAAAAAATCGGATGAGGCATTACCAAAGTAATGGGACCGGACGGAAGGACAGACGGACAACGGCAATTCTATATCCCTCCGCCTAATCGGCGGGGGATACAAAGTGAAGTTATGTAAAAAACTTTAAATTTTATAAGTGTCAAAAGGGAAATAATTGTAAAATGAAAATGTCAGAGAAAGTTGGTCACAACATACGTATACATGAGATCTCGATTCCTTTCGAAAACCAATCAGATTCAATCATGCAAAACAGAGTTATCGCCCCTTGAATGTCTGAAAAGTAGGATTTCTGCAAAGACGTTTTCGGTGGAGATATGGCTAAAGCAAAACAAACTTCATTGAATTAGGATAAGTATAAAAAAAAATACATAAAAAAAAACATGTAGTCTGATGTAACGGTAGTCAGAGTTTCTATGTATTGTTCTAAATTCCTTAAATATAAATGCTTTTTAAACACAATATTGATAATGGTAATAAAATGTGATCAAATTTTATTGATAGAAAGTAATAATTATAACTATTCTACTGTAATATGTGTATTCATTCTCTAAATGAAGTATGTTTTTACTCTTCTCTGAAATACTGTGTATTGTATTCGGCCTTGTTTAGGCAATAAACATGTAAATGTTATCCCAAATAAAATATTGAAATGACTTGAATTGAATTCATGAAAATAATTGTATGGTTTGATAAAGATATGTCTGTTTTACATAGTCATATATAATCTCTTCAACTCGCGAATTTATGAACGGCCATTGATAAAAGGTTTCAATTTAATATCATGGTAATCGAATTACTTACTCTTTAAATGTAAGTACGGCACGGATTCTATTAACGACGTTGCGTTGTAAACCTTCGCCTCTCACCGCTGCGGGTTCGAATAGCTCCCACTCCCCACTGGGATTTCGACTTGTAAGTGAGGAAGTGTCGATTCATATGGCGGGAGATGTACAGTACCTGGTATACCCAGGAAAAATGGGTGGTCTGCCTCCACCACAAAAATTCGACCGTCATATATAACCTTACATGTGTTGAAAATGACATACAAACAAACAAACAAACAATTTATTATCCAATTACATCTGATATAAATATATTTCATGTAATTTGCTAATTGTTCTAATATATGATATAAATAAATTAATAAACACTATCGTTTGTCGTTATATACATCCTTCGTACACTGATAATATACCGATTATCTCTATTATATTCGTTACTAAACTATTCATTGCTACTTTCGGTATTCTCCGTACTACGCACCTGCTGTTTTCGTTATATTTCGGAATGTACGGTACGGTACGGCTTTTACTCCCAACCTCATTTAGACGCTTCTCCATTACAAGACAATATGCGCATTAATTTGTACAGTATCAAATCCCTTCAAAAACAGCGTATTACTAAAACTTAAGGTAAAATCACTAAATGTTTACCAACGCTTACATATTTATCAATATGTTGTCAATTTACGGATCATTTGCCCATTTACAGCCTTGGCAGGGCTGTACAAATCCTATAGTAAAAATAAAAAGAGGAAAAATGTAGAATGTGATACACAGCCAATCAAAAAGTCAAAATCATCTGGTGTAGTGAAAATAAAATGTTTATATTGATTCGCATGTTATTTATTTTTTGCATTAATTAGATAAAATGGTAATACATATTAAAAAATGCAGATGTGATTCTTACTATTGCTAGTGTGTCACCCAATGGCAGTCTACAATCTATACCACTGAAACATACATTAATTGTCTGAAGAGTAAATAAGGATTGTTTCCTTTACTGTGTATAATGAATTGTAATGAGTATGCAAGACGCAGTTTTAACATATTGAGAAATCGAAGGAATTCAGGACTTGTGTCCATTTTTTGGGACTAGTCACAATTTTTTTGGGACTAGTCACTTTTGACAGGGTGACTAGTCCCGGACTAGTGGCTAAAAAAGTTATATGTACAGGTGTAGCACACCCATTGCAATACAGGAAGTGTCGGCCTGGGTATCGCATAATGGCGTCAATAAATAATTCTCATTTCTTTTTGTAAAAAAAAGCATTTTCACTAATTTAAAGTGGTATTTTTGGTTGATATCACATTGTTGATCTATTTGTTACATTTTTTAAGCATTGCCATGTTAAAATTGTGAGTTTTTAATTTATTTTGCTTATATGGAAATGAGTGTATGAATACAATAGTATGGCATCTCAGTGTTTATGTTTTTAAAGGGACAATTCATTCATGAGACAAGTTCTTTCTTAGAAGATACATGACCCCCATTTTTCTGTGGATTTTTTAGCAGGATATGTGTCATTTGTGATGAGAATGTAAGTTATTCATTTTTAATTTGGGCCTAGATATGAATGACAACATGGCATTTAAAATTTAATTCACACACAACTCAATGCAACAATCAATGGGCGTGTTACACCTACAGCCCTGCTTGCAAATGCTACTACTTTGATCGCGCTGTAATCTGGTGCTCTTTGGTTTCTGGTAGAAAATCTTGCGCGCCAGAATTACTACTTCGGACGGTTGGCTGACAGCACCGTCCAAAAATTGACACTTTCTCGTAATTAATTCCAAAGTATACTGGCTGTATACCAGATATCGTCATTTTTATGTTGGTTCTTTAATATATCTAAATCAAAACTAGTCATCTCATAAATATATTTGCCGGTAGAGAAGCTTACCCCTTTGCCGTAAATATAATGTACTTGATTCCTAAATTACACAAAAGGCCTTATAAAGCCGGTATTATTTCTAATTCTAGTCCCTGCACCAATACAAACATCTCCAAACTTTTAACTTCTTGTTTACTTCTTGTCTTACTGCCGTTAAAGATCACGTCATGAGCAATACTGTGCTAAAACTTATGCCAACTCTGGGATTAATTTATTTTGCCACGGTTTAATCAAAAGTTCAGGATATAGCAAAACAATGCATTCCAAACAAACTCGTGCTCATTAAGCTTAACGATCTTCCGTGGATAACCTCATCTATTAAATGCCTGATAAGCATATCGAAAAGCTAAACAAAAAAATACGATAGCCCTGTGGGTGAAATTTCGTAAACTTAGAAATGAGACAATGACCTAAGTAGGAAAAGCAAAGATGACCACTTCAGAAAAATGTCAGAGAAACTAAAAATTTAAAATCGATCTACTAAAAACTGGTGGTCAACCTTAAAATAGTTTATGTTTTCAAATCGAAAAGAATCCGTACTCCCGCTGCAACCAGATAGTTCTATTATAGCAGACGACTATGCGAAAGCAAACCTCTTAAATGATTTTTTTCGAGAACAAACTTTAATAAATGACGCTACTACAGGACTTCCCATCTTACCCGCTATCAACGATTCGACCCTCGGTTCCATTTTGCTAAGTCCGACTGAGGTAAAATAAATTCTTGAAACCCTACCACTAGGAAAAGCTGTAGGTCCCGATACAAGTAACAACCGTGTTCTTAGAGAACTATTTGAACCTTTGTGTTCTTTATTTAATCATTCCCTAAGGGTAGCCTTTTGTCATTAACTTGGAAGGAAGCCCAGGTTTGTTTAATTTTCAAATCTGGAGACCAATCAATCGTGCCCAACTACAGACCTATAGCACTTCTTAGCTGTGTTGAAAAGGTTTTAGAAAGAAAAAAAATTAAACACGTATTTAACTTCTTCCAAACCAATAACATCTTAACTGCATTACAGTCTGGATTTGTTCCAGGTGACTCAAAAATTAATCGGCGTGCATACTTATACAACTTCTTCTGTAAAGCTCTGATCGTGTTTGGCACGAGGGAATTATTGCAAAACTGAAGGCTGCTGGTATCACAGGAAATGTCTTAAAATGATTCCAACGTTATCTTAGTGACAGAAAACAACGCGTTGTCTTACCTGGTACCCAGTCGGAATGGAATGACGTTAAAGCCGGTGTTCCCCAAGGATCCATCTTAGGGCCACTTTTATTCCTTCTTTATATTAATGATATTGTTATAGACATCAATTCAAACATTCGTCTTTTCGCAGATGACACGGGCCTATTTATTGTTGCAGATAATCCTATCGCTGCTGCAAATACACTTAATTCTGATCTACTAAAATATCACAAAGGGCAGATCAATGGCTTGTTACATTTAATCCAGCCAAAACCAAATCTCGCTTTATTTCACGCAAAGTTAATTTCATAAACCACCGCCTGTATTCATGTATGATCAAATGATACCTGAAGTCCAAGACTATTAGCATCTCGGTGTCTATCTGTCAAATGATCTATCCCGGCACAAGCACAATGAATATATCAAATCCAAAGCATGGCAAAGGATTAATATTATGCGAAAACTTACATTTAAACTTGATAGAGTTTCACTAGAAACCATCTATACGTCATATATTAGACCTATATTAGAATACGGTGATATTCTATTCGATAATTACACACAGTACGAAAAATATGAGTTAGATCAAATACAAAATAAGGCGAATAGTAACTGGAGGCAACGAAACTTGTTTCCATTGAAAACCTTTACAGAGAAATCGGATGGGAAACTCTTGTAAACAGGCGCCGTAAACACAAATTCATCATGTTTTATAAAATGGTAAACCCTTTAACCCCAACTTTCCTCTCTGATTTGGTTACTACTTCTGTCGGTAACATCTCTAGATACAACCTACGAAATGCCATGAACATCCAAACTATTAATGCCCATGCTAATTGTCACTACGACTCTCCCCTCTGTCATTCGCGAATGGAATAACTTACCTGAAGACTCACGTCAGGCCGAAACAATGTTTTCTTTCAAAAACTCACTTAATCGTGATAGTAACAACATTCTATTACACTACTACTTCGGACAAAGAAACCTCCAAATACTACACACTAGACTGCGTTTAAATTGCAGTTCCCTCAACAACGACCTGTTTTCAAAAAACAAGGTCTATTCGCCTTTGTGTACCTGTGGGCTCATAGAAAACGTTAAACATGCTGTTAAACATGCCATCAATTGTGTACCATTATTATCATGCCTAGGAGAAGAACATCATAAGTATTTTACTTTCGATCTAATCCTTTTCCTTCTAGTGTGTACAAATATTGTGTTGTAAGAACATGTGAAATAAAATATGTTTAAACCAAAAGTTCAGGAGACGTTCTTGATAAAATCTGCAATAAGCGTCAAATTTCAGCTATAAGTGCTTTTGCTTGTTCCACACTGTATACAAATACAACCTTTCAGAACAGCCTTTTCT
>JAWPHD010011951.1:0-79527 GCA_037043455.1 Cyrtodaria siliqua
AACCTGGAGGGCGACATCAGCGACAAAGTCGCTTTTTCCTCCGTGACTTGCTTTTTTTTTAGCCGACGGCGAAGTTTAAGTCGTCTTCAGATTGACCACTTCGCTTTTTTCCCGCCCTCAAGCAAAGTGTAACCAGTCCTTTACTTGACCTGTTGTTTATGTCTCAGGACAGGCGTAGACATCTCTTGGAAGTGATTATGCTAATTGCTTTGATCAATCACAGCAGAAACCCCGCGGGGAGCATACTTTCCTACAACTATGATATCCCCCGAGGCAATTTTCGCACCTCGTCATTTTTTGTTTACAAATAAGACTGTACAGGGAATACACACGCCTTATCCAATGAGATTGCGTATAACTGAACAATTGACCAATCGTAGGTTCCGTTACAGTTAGACAAGTGCGTGTTGAAAACGTGATCGAAATGAAACAACAATCTGAAGTTAATTGACCTGAGGTGATTAAATGATACCACCGAATAATGATTGCAGTTGTGTTTTATTTATTGTTTGATAAAACGGACCTTTTGACATTCCAAACAAACAAATGCATGGAAAAGAGTTAATAATAGATGACATTTCTACTGAATTTTCGGCAATATTTTAATTCCGGAAAAGTGCTGTGTCATAGTACAGACCCAGTTGCGTTCAAGTACCCCAAAAATGCATTCCGTTTGCGTTTCGTTTGCGTTCCGTTTGCATTCCGTTTGCATTTCATTTTTATGAATGCATTATTTAAAATGCAAATCATTTGCGTTTTTGAATGCATTCAGCTTTTATAAACGAAACTATGCGTTCATTTAAATGCACGGAACGAACGCAACATAATGTATGCGTTTAAATGCACAAACGGATAAAATGCATTTGCATTTGTTCGTTCAGCGTTTACCAATCGCAACATTTCTGACGATTAAACTACGCATGATATCCAGTCATGCGATTTTTACCACGAGTCGGCGACTAATGTTTGCGATCATATTGAAGAATGTGTCCTTTGGGTGACATTATTTGGTGGTTCACATTGATGATTATTCTGTTTTCTTCTGGGTTTTTGTCATTTTCATCAAAACATTAACATACTTGACACTATATAAAAATATGCCGTCTGATTTTACCAACATTATTTCAGTTGTATATTGAAATACTATTAAGTTTGTGCTGCACAATAAATACATTTCCTATTTTAAATCAGTAAAAATGAAAGTGTTTAATCGTGCTTAAAAAACACCATTTACACAGTGTATTTCTTTATATTAAAATACTGCAAAACGCACTTCGTTTAAATCGAGACTTCAATTATGTACTCAAAAGGATAATATTGAAAGGTATCCGAAATAGCGAAATGCATTTGCGTTCGTTTCGTTTCGTTTGTTCCGTTCGTTTTTAGCGTTTAGCGTTTTAAAAAATGCATTCATTGTTCGTTTTTTAAAACGCTGAACGCTGAAAACGAACGAAACGAACGTAATGAAAGAAATGCATTTTTAAAATATAGATCGTGCAACGTTCATTCTGCGTTCATTTTCCGTTCGTTCAGCGTTCGTTCTGCATTTATTTGGGGTACTTGAACGCAACTGGGTCTGTAGTTCGGATAGGTACATAAGTTCGGATGGAGGAAAAACATTTTTTTATTAAATATTGTTTTTAGCTAATACAAATTGGGAAACAAAACACATAAATTGGTTTTAATGAGGAATAAGCCTTTTAGGAAGAAGTTTGAGAATCATATTTACACCCTCATAGAACTCCATACAAATTGATAGAAATATGAATAAATAAAGATACGTGCAATATATTTATATTAATTCTTCTCTCAGTCATTCCTTCTATAGATACAGTATAATAAGTAAAGAGTGCCTGTGAGTGTGAATAAAATTAATAAACACATTTAATTTGAAACAGCTAGCATGCTCTTATATAATCAAAAGATTATAACCAATAGGGTGTATACATGTATATCAGTTAATAATTAAAAATAACCGATTGCGCGCTTAATTTAAAAGATCGTGTATTCCTCACTTCTCCCTATTTTTTGGTCACTGCTCTCAATTTTCTTTGAAGGGAGAAGTCACTTCTCCGAAGGGAGAAGTCACTTCTCCCTAAAATCCAGGCCTAGTTTGAACCCTGCCATATACTCAGTACATTTGAAAAACGCAACACTTCGGTTTTTGTAATTTTTTGAAAAGTAAAAAAGCTAGAACAATGCAATTTCATATAGTATATATTTAATCATTATTTAATAGATGGTCAAAATTTCATTGCCAACATCAAGATATTTCATATGAAAATCAACGGTTCAATTACCCCTATCCAAATTAAAAAAAACACTTTCAATACCGAGTGAGGCCACCACGAGCGTCTATTAAAGCTTAACATCTACGGTGCATAGACAATATTTTGGATGCAATCACTTGCTGTGGCATACGCTGCCATTCATCTTGTAGCGCTACACGAGCATAAACACGTCGCTTCAAGTCATCCCAAACGTGCTCTATGGGAGACATATCAGGCGATAGCGCTGGCCACTCAAGCACTTCGATATTGTTCCTAGCTAGAAAGTTTCTCGTTACTATTGTCATGTGTGGTGTAGCACCATCCTGCTGTAAAATTCGACGACCCCTACGGACATTGTGCTGAAGAAAATGTACCACTACAGGCTGCAGGACATCGTTAATGTAAGACTGAGAAGTAACGTTCCTATCAAAAATGACCAACCTTGTCTTCTCAAACTGTGTTGTCCCGGCCCAGAAATGGAGAGATCCTCAGCCCAGTCTATTGTACTCCATTACGAACGCATCTGCATACCGTTCGTTCAGGCGTCTCCAAACACGTTTTCGGCTATCTGCGAAAGTTGAATCCTAGATTCATCGGAGAACAGTATAGTGCCCCACTGTCGCCTGGTAACCCGCAGGTGAGCCCTCGACCAGCGTAATCGCTCCTGTCTATGCCGAACAGTAAGTATAGCTGCCTTTTTGTGGTCATCTGGCCTTCAGCCAGTGGATCGAAGCCGTGACCGGTATTGTCCGGTCTGAAAAGAAACAAACTATCAAAAATAAAAAAACTAACGTTTTCACTATTTTTTTAATTGATGACATTTATGCTGTTTTTGCAGTTGTTACGTTTATTGGCCTACTTACAAACCAATTATGGCTGAATTAGAATGCATTCTGCACAAAAAAGGTAACGCACCACCATTAAAATTTGAAAATAAGGCAATTTTATTTTTAATAATTTGAAAAAAGTGACTATGCGTATTGGTTATAGTGGATGAAAACACATACACATGAGTACCAATCGTGTGTCTGGCTGTATCAGTAGCTGGCAGGAATCTGTTTCTGAGATGTGACACCCTCAGTCTGATGTCCTGTCTTGGGGTGGTTACTCACTGCCTGCCTGGTCTAGGACGGTCCCCGACAGTGCCTGTCTGTTGGTAGCTTGTCTGTAGCCTAGATATAGTTGAGGCATGGCAGCCAAGTCATCTCGCTACATCTCTTTTAGTGACACCAACAGCCATCATCCCAATAGCCTGATTTCGCACCTGTTCAGCTAAACGTGGCATAATGATTTGTGGATAAAATCAAATCATGTTGTGTTTTTATACCATACCGATGTTAGCGCTATTAAGATAAATGAAAAGAAACTTGCTTATATCGCGATTATTCGAATTCTCGTGCAAAATGTGTTTTCAGTGTTTCACGTAGTGTAACTCTTGTGTAATTCTAAATTGTTAAATTTTAACAGTAGGCACAAAGAAATATGTATACTTTTCTAAAATACAATGTTTGAACGAAAATCGCGAAGATAAAAAATATATATGAAAGTCAAAAAATGTTGCGTTTACAAAATTGTACTAAGTGTAGTAGTCGCACTGTCTGTCCGCTCGCGTGTACAATCGTGTGCGCTTCATAACTCTGACAATAATGGACGGATTTTCAAATAACTTCCCACAATTGCTCACCACAACAAGACGAAGTGTCGTGCACAAAAACCAGGTCCGTGGCTCCAAAGTCAAGGTCACACTTAGAGGTCAAAGGTCAAAATCCGTTCGTCTATACAATCGTGTCCGCTTCATAACTCTGACAATAATCGACGGATTTTCAAATAACTTCGCACAATTGCTATTGTCGCGAATTTTTGTTTTTTTTTGTTTTATTTGACTTTTTTTTTTTTTAATTATTTTTAAATATATCTGTTGGTTTTATATTACAGGTCACTTCGGGGGCATTTGTCACTGTGACATTTCTTGTTTTACATATTTTGTTGTTGTTTAGGTGAATTCTTACATAGCTTCTTACACATACATGTATATATTGCCCTCACCACCCCCACTCCCCACACCACCACCTCTCCCCCACCCCCACTCAAAACTTGATTTTTTTTATTTATTTATTTTTACATATTTCTCTGTAGTTTTGGTCAATTTTTACACATAGCTAAGTTGCACCCCACAACCCCACCCCACATTGTTTTCTGATGGTATATACTAGCTATATAATTTATTATTCTCTGAAAAATCGAATAGTCGAGCTGCGCTGTTCTCCGACAGCTCTTGTTATTTTTTATTTTTAGTATTTATAACCGCAAGGGTTCATTTTCTTGCAACATTTAGGCTTAAAAGAAAAAAGTGTTTGTTTCCGATAACCCGACCGACCCTATTATTTAGTTGCCGACCCTAACTTTTTTTATTGCAAAAAAAATTAAAAAACAAAATTAACAAAATAAATAGATAATAAAAAACCCATATAGAATCCATGAACCAAGGTTTCTTATAGAGAAAAAAAAATGTCTCCAGTGAGATTTGAACCCACGACCCCTGGGGTTTCCAGTGTACATTTTTAAATATTGAAAAATGGCCCTAACCATGTATTATCTAGGTATTGATACCTTTCCCAGTACTTTTTATTATATTAAAAGTGTTTTTTCATTAACAAAAATAAGGACATTTATAATAAAAAAATAAAATAAAAAAAAAAGTTTTGCCTACCTACCTACCCACCCTATTTTTTTTGAAGCCGTTAGCGGAAACAAAGCATTTTTTTTTTGGCCTTATAATGCAACTGATAAGAATATTGTTTAAAATGAAAAATACAATTTGTAATTATAAATTCGAAAATTCGATTTGGATTTCCCTAGTATGCATCGTTAAAAAATTGGTAGGTAGGGTAGGTCTTTTTTTTTTTTAGGATTGTTTTTAGCTCTACTGATCAGAGATCAGCAGAGCTTATGCCGTGGTGCGGCGTCCGTCGTCCCTCCGTCCGTCTGTCCGTCTGTCTGTCCGTAAACTTTTATTTGTAGCGACTTCACAGCTGAAACTACTGGATGGATATTCATGAAACTTTACAGAAATGTTGCCCATAAAGTCTAGTTGATCCTAGCAAAAATTCATGTTGATGTGAAATCCAAGATGGCCGCCAAAGCTAAAAATAGAGTTTTAAAATACAAGTTTGTAGCGACTTCTACTTGAAAACTATAAGTGATATTGATATGGGACTTTTTCTAAAATGATCAGCATGACATGATGTTGATCCTAGTCAAAAATCGTTTTGATTCAACGTTAAACATGGCTGCCAGCGGCCATCTTTGTTTACATAGAGTTATATAGTAAAAACTTGTAGCGACTACTTCTCTGAAACTACTTGGCGGATTGTCATGAAACTTTACAGGAATGTTGCTCTTGATGTCTAATTGATCCTAGAAAAATTTCAGGTCGGCCGGAAATTCAAGATGGCCGTCACAGCTAAAAATAGATTTTTAAAAAATAAGTTTGTAGCGACTACTTCTTGAAAACTATAAGTGATATTGATATGGGACTTTTTCTAAAATGATCAGCATTACATGATGTTGATCCTAGTCAAAAATTGTTTTGATTCAACGTTAAACATGGCTGCCAGCGGCCATCTTTGTTTACATAGAGTTATATAGTAAAAACTTGTAGCGACTACTCCGCTGAAACTACTTGACGGATTGTCATGAAGCTTTACAGGAATGTTGCTCTTGATGTCTAATTGATCCTAGCAAAATTTCAGATCTGCCAGAAATTCAAGATGGCCATCACAGCTAAAAATAGATTTTTAAAAAATAAGTTTGTAGCGACTACTTCTTGAAAACTATAAGTGATATTGATATGGGAATTTTTCTAAAATGATCAGCATGACATGATGTAGATCCTTGTGGAAAATTATTTTGATTCGACGTTAAACATGGCTGCCAGTGGCCATCTTTGGTTACATAGAGTTATATAGTAAAAACTTGTAGCGACTACTCCTCTGAAACTACTTGACGGATGTTCATGAAACTTCACAGGAATGTTGCTCTTGATGTCTTGTTGATCCTGGAAAAATTTCAGGTCGGCCGGAAATTCAAGATGGCCGCCACAGCTAAAAATAGATTTAAAATAAATAAGTTTGTAGCGACTACTTCTTCAAAACAATAAGAGATATTGATATGGGACTTTTTCTAAAATGATCAGTATGACATGATGTTGGTCCTTGTCGAAAATCGTTTTGATTTGACCTTAAACATGGTTGCTTTGTTTACATAGAGTTATATAATGAAAACTTGTAGCGACTACTTCTTTGAAACTACCTGACGGATTTTCATGAAACTTCACAGGAATGTTGCTCTTAATGTCTTATTGATCTTAGCAAAATTTCAGGTCGGCCGGAAATTCAAGATGGCCGCCACGGTTAAAAATAGATTTTCAAAAAACAAGTCTGTAGGGACTACTTCCTGAAATCAAAATCAATCAGTAGAGCTTCAAGGTCATTGACCTCTTGTTTATGAACGCAAAGAAGATGCACTGAATTATGTACTATAATTACTATGACTTTATATAGTTTTGTTTTTTTCGAAATGGACCAAAAAAACGTCAGGGTCGGCGGGTATTCGTAGGTAGGGTCGGGTGACCCGAACCACACAATTTTTTTTTTAGGCCTTAATATTCAAAGAATATTGTTAATTATTGTCTATACATTTAATCTAAGCCATAAACAATTATTTTGTTCAGTAACTATATTGTTTGCAGTGAAGTCCTTTACCCTATTGTTTTTGTTCACGCTAATTAAGTACCCATATATTGACATTTTTCCTTATGACTAAAGGGAATTATACTCAAAGTTTAATATGAAAGGTGTGTTACATATTTTCAAGACTATCTAGTTATTTAGGTTTCAACACCTAATACCCCACCCACTGGAAAGTCATTTCAGAACACTGGCGAACCCTTAAGGCACGAACACAGGGCTTTTTTACCTTATATAACAGAGGCCTGTAAAGGGCCTCTTCCCAACAGAAAATTGGACTGTTTTTTCCCAACTGTGGCAGAAATATTTCCCAATCGGAAAACAGCAGTCTCTCAGAATTTGAGAAAAAGCATGAATTCTGCAGTGTGTTTATGTCTGCTAAGTAAATTCCGACTTGGAAAAGTTAATAATTATGGTAAATAATGGATGACAATATAAATAAAGTATATTAATGTCATATTTACTGAATTTATGAAACCTTGTATTTTTCCCAAAATGAGAAATAAGCGCGTTCTTTTTTCCCAAAATGGACAGGCCTGGGCATCTTCCCAATTTTGTGGAAAAAAGCCCTGGAACATGCCTATAATACTTGTTACTCATGTTAGTGAAAAATTATGTTCTGTAGTCTTTCTTATGAACGACAATAACTATTCTGAATAGGTGAGACAACAACTGAATTTCAGTTGTTGTCTCACCTATTCAATCAAAGAAGAAAAAAAAGAGTCATATATGTGGTGTATTTCATCGACAAGGACGACGAAGGCTTCAACGTTAAGTAAAATAATCATTTGAGAAAAATGAAGATATATTTGTTAATTTACTGAATTAATGATTTTTGCATTATTTTTACACATTGTGATAACAACATACATTATTAACAAATAAATTAACAACTACATCAATGACTTTTTTTTGTTGTGATATTTGACATTGTTATTACAATATAGATGTAACACCATATAAGGTAGATTTATGGGTGGATTTGGGGAAATAGGTAGATTTGGGTGTTTCGTGTAACCGCGCACGATTATGTGATTGTAATAGGGGCTTGGTAGTTACAGACAAAACACTTCAGGTTTCCATGTTTAATCTATCAATTTGATCTATTAATGATCTCATTTAATCGATAACCAAAGCATATGGTGCTATGGTGTTCCTGATCATTTTATACAATCATGTACATACATGTACCTCACATCGTCAACTCCTCATACCCAAATTCCTCCTTCCTTAATTTGCACTCTATACTCTAATAACTAGAAGTTTATAAATATACTTATTTTAACTTGACAATTGTCCAATTTGCAGGGCTCGACGTTAACTTTACGGCCAGCTAGCGCATGGACTCTGTTTTTTTTTTGAAACAACACCATTCTATATTTTCTGTAAGCTACTAGTCACTGGTGGTATAACTATGCAAATTATTAGCAAATTACACGGCAAAAGTAGAAAATATTAGGTAAGCCATGTGATTTGTCTGGAATGTCATATGCTACATTCAGAGTTTAATGTTTTCCTTTCACGTAAACAATATGAGGCTAATTAACTTTTAAACTAATTAGTAAAATGGCTTATGCATGTTAAACAATGGTCTTCTGGTTTAAAGTGTCCTATTATTTGTAACAGGAATGCGTTATTTAACTGGGGCGGTCTTATCGAGGTAAACTGACATCATAGAGAAATGTTCAGTTGTATCATCAACTTGCTTGGGGTTTATGAGATAAATACATGTAGAATCTCACAATATCTTGCTCAAAAAAAAAGAAGCTATATTTTGGCTCGCTAAGACGATAGGGCCTCCATTTTTCATCCAATCTTTACCAAAAATTACCAGATTGTTAGTCTCAATATACATGTAAGCTTGGATAAGTTCGAAACCAACCAGATCAGACCAGTAACAGCAGAGTTATGGCCCTTGATTTAGTTAAAAATGCTATATTTTGCCTCGTTAAGACGATAGGGCCTTCATTTTTCATCTGATCTTTATCAAACTAACAGATTCTTAATGTCAATGAAAGCTCGGACAAGTTCAAAAACCAGCCAGATCGAACCAGTAACAGCAGAGTTATGGCCAGGGCCGTCGTTTGACCGTTTTTGGGGCCGAAATTCGGCCCCGCCCATTCCCCTCCCCTAAATGTATATATGTTTCCCCCTTTTCCTGTGAAAAATTCCCTCTTAAAAAATTTCTAGGAAAACAGCATACAATTTGCAATTTGGAATGGTAAATTCTTGGTACCACTTAAATAATAAAAAAACACACTAATTTGTGTTTCTTAGAAATTCCCCTTTGATATGAAAACAACGCAAACTTCCCCATTCCTCCAAAGTGAAGGGATGGCCTTGCTTGATTTAGTTTAAAATGCTATATTTTGCCTCAAGAGGATAGGGCCTTCATTTTTCATCCGATCTTGACAAAATTTTACCAGATTGTTAATGTCAATAAAAGCTCGGAAAAGTCAGAAAAAAGCTAAATCGGACCAGTAACAGCGGAGTTACGGCCCTTGATTTCGTTTTATTATGTTATATTTGGCTTGTTAAGGCAATAGGGCCTTCATTTTTCATCCGATCTTACACGGATGTACAGACTGATGGACAGGAATACATGATCCCTACTTTTTCTTGAAAAAAGGTGGGGATAATTACAGATTCTCAGGTGCCGAATATTATTAGTGAGTCGAGTGACAATTTGCAAACTTTTGGAGACTGCTTTGACTTTGCCGTCTGGCGATATGTGCTGGAGAACTGCCAGAATGCAGACTGGTGAAGCTATCCCAACGCTGTCCCAATGCGATATAAACGACCATCTGTCAAGGTAAGAAAGGTTTGCATATATATATTGTTTAGCTTTACTGATCGGAGATCAGCAGAGCTTATGCCGTGTTGCGGTGTCCGTCTGTCCGTCCGTAAACTCTTTTGTAGCGACTTCTCTGAAACTACTGAATGAATTTTCATGAAACTTTACAGAAATGTTGCCCATGAAGTCTAGTTGATCCTAGAAAAAATTCATATTGATGTGAAATCCAAGATGGCTACCAAATCTAAAAATAGATTTTTAAAAAACAAGTTTGTAGCGACTACTTCTTGAAATTTCTAAGTGATATTGATATGGGACTTTTTCTAAAATGGTCAGCATGACATGATGTTGGTCCTTGTCAAAAATCAATTTGATTCGACGTTAAACATGGCTGCCAGCGGCCATCTTTGTTTACATAGAGTTATTTTGTAAAAACTTGTAGCGACTACTCTTCTGAAACTACTCTACGGATTTTCATGAAACTTCACAGGAATGTTGCTCTTGATGTCTAAATGATCCTTGCAACATTTTAGGTTGGTCGGAAATTCAAGATGGCCACCACAGCTAAAATAGATTTTCAAAAAACAAGTTTGTAGCGAGTACTTCTTGAAAACTGTAAGTGATATTGATATGCGTCTTTTCCTAAAATGATCACTATGACATGATGTTGATCCGTGTCGAAAATTATTATGATTCGACGTTAAACATGGCTGCCAGCGGCCATCTTTGTTTACATAGAGTTATATAATGAAAACTTGTAACGACTACTCCTCTGAAACAACTTGATGGATTTTCATGAAACTTCACACGAATGTTGCTCTAGCAATTTAACTTCAGGTCGGCCGGAAATTCAAGATGGCTACCACGGCTAAAAATAGATTTTCAAAAAAAAAGTTTGTAGCGACTACTTCTAAGAAAATCAAGAAGTTCTTGAAAACTACAAGTGATATTGATATGGGACTTTTTCTAAAATGATCAGCATGACATGGTGTTGGTCCTTGTCGAAAATCGTTTTGATTCAATGTTAAACATGGCGGTCAGTGGCCATCTTTGTTTACGTAGAGTTATCTAGTAAAAACTTGTAGCGACTACTCCTCTGTAACTACTCGACAGGAATGTTGCTCTTGATGTCTAATTGATCTTAGCAAAATTTCAGGTCGGCCGGAAATTCAAGATGGCTAAAAATAGATTTTCAAAATACAAGTTTGTAGTGACGACTACTTGAAAACTATAAGTGATATTGATATGGGACTTTTTCTAAAATGATCAGTATGACATGATGTTGATCCTTGTCAAAAATTATTTTGATTTGACGTTAAACATGGCCGCCAGCCAGCGGCCATTTTTGTTTACATAGAGTTATATAATGAAAACTTGTAGCGACTACTCCTCTGAAACTACTGGATGTATTTTCATGAAACTTGACAGGAATGTTGCTCTTGATGTCCAATTGTTCCTAGCCAAAATTCAGGTCGGCCGGAAATTCAAGATAGCTGCCACGGCTAAAAAAAGATTTTCAAAAAACAGTTTGTAGCGACGACTACGGTACTAAGAAAATCAAGAAGTTCTTGAAAACTACAAGTGATATTGATATGGAACTTTTTTTAAAATGATCAGCATGACATTATGTTGGTCCTTGTCGAAAATCGTTTTGATTCAATGTTAAACATGGCGGTCAGTGGCCATCTTTGTTTACATAGAGCTATCTAGTAAAAACTTGTAGCGACTACTCCTCTGTAACTACTCGACGGATTTTCATGCAACTTCACAGGAATGTTGCTCTTGATGTCTAATTGATCTTAGCAAAATTTCAGGTCGGCCGGAAATTCAAGATGGCTAAAAATAGATTTTCAAAATACAAGTTTGTAGTGACGACTACTTGAAAACTATAAGTGATATTGATATGGGACTTTTTCTAAAATGATCAGTATGACATGATGTTGATCCTTGTCGAAAATTATTTTGATTTGACGTTAAACATGGCCGCCAGCCAGCGGCCATCTTTGTTTACATAGAGTTATATAATGAAAACTTGTAGCGACTACTCCTCTGAGTAAGTACTGTAGATCTGATAAGTTAATAATTTTATTTAAAAAAAAAAAGTGAGTATCAATTTCAATAATTTAAAGGGTGATTACCCGTTTTACCATGGATCCGGTCTTTCAAGAGCGCAAGCACTTTAAATTTTAATATTTTTATTGCGTAATCTAATATAGTCTGTTTTAGCTATTACATTTTTCTTGTGTAATATAGTTAGACATCCTACTGGGTATTTTCCATTTTAGAACAGTTTAACATGATAAACATTTTTTTTTATATTAAGAAATCTTTTTTTATACTTGTAGAAATGTATAATGAATCAAACGTGGGTTCCGATGATATGACCTAGGTCACATGGATAACATATTTCTACGTTAACTTTTGTTTCTCATATATTTCAGTTCTGTGGTTAAAGAAAGAAAGGCTGACGGTTCACCCTACCCACCCAGTTCTTTATATAATTTAGCATGTGGGTTGCTAAGGCAACTAAAGAATGACGGTGACTACAAAAAAATCCTGGATGAAAAGAACCCATCATTTTCACGATTTCGCGCAATGCTAGATGCTAAAATGAAAAAACTTGCCATGGAAGGTATTTCACACAAGGAAGCAAAGCCCGTTTCGCTTGAAGACGAAAAGATAGTGTGGGGGAAATGTGTTTTTGGCAATAATTCATCGATAGCATTGCAACATACAGTTTATTTCTATAACTGTAAGCTCTTCGGATCTGAATAGTAATCAGTTTGTAATAGGAATCGACGAAAATGGACGGTACATAGAATATAATTCTAAAACGTATAGTGGTAGACAGGCATATGCGTGTTACTGTAGAACCCAAAATAATAAGACACTAGGATGAAAACAGTGGAATAGTTAATTATTACGAACAATATTTAAGGGCTCTTGGAGCCAGAACTTTTTAAAGACAGCCGTTGCCAAAAACAGATGAAAAGGTTTGTTACAGTAATCAAATTGTTGAGGTAAACAAACTTAAAACATTTATGAAAAACATTTGTTCTTATAAAGCCGGAATAACTGGAAGGTATACGAACCAATCTGGGAAGAAAACATACGCGACTACTTTATATCAGAGTTCCGGAAGAAGAAATAATGAAAAGGACCAGTCACAGATCTGTTATTGGTGTACGTAAATATCAAAATCCGTAAATATCAAAATCCGTCACCAGATACACTAAAAGATGTGTAATAAACTCAATCCACCAACAAAAATAACGTCTGAAATTGCCACGAAAGAGGAAATCTCTAACTCAAAAAAGGATCAAACTCAACAGTTGATCCAATGATTTATTCGCTGGAAGTAACGTGTTTACCGTCATAACTGATTTTAAGTTGTATAATTGGTTCGTTTTGGCAATTTGAACAAACATTAGTGTCGAGTAGTTGAATTGTAATAAGTTACTTTTTAAGAATACTCTATCCGACTTTGTGTTCAAATGTTTGATTGAAATTATGAATGTGTTTTTGTGTTCAAATATTTTATTAAAGTTGTTCACTACATTGTTTTTTTCCTACATTTTTGTCTCACAAGAAACAGATTCTTGAAAGACAATGTGATCACTTTCCATATTTTTTAGCTCTATTGGCCAAAAGCCAGACGAGCTTATGCGATCACTTTTCGTCCGTCAGTCAGTTAGCAATTTTATAAAATCATTATCTCCTCTGAAACCGCTTGAAGGATTTTGATGAAACTTCATCACAATGTTTCTTGGGAGGGCCCCTCAAACTAGGTCAAATTCAAGGAAATTTCAAACGACATCTCCTTACTCCATTCTACTGAAATATCATATACATGTTCCTTGGGTTGGCCTCTTTCAAGTTTGTGTTTTTCGTTATCGTCGAATAATCAAAATGGCCACCACGGCGACCCAAAATTTAGAGTTATATAGGAAAAGATTAAAAATGGCATCTTCTCTGAAACCGCTTGAAGGATTATGATGAAACTTAATCACAATGATATTTGGGATAGTCCCTCTTAGATTTGTGTTTTTCGCGGCCGCCAGTCATCCAAGATGGCCACCATGGCTAAAACTAGGTAAAATTTAAGGAAATTTCAAACGACATCTCTGAAACCACTTACATGTATTCCATTCTTGTGAAATATCATAAACATGTTCCTTGGGTTCGCCTCTATCAAGTTTGTGTTTTTCGTTATCGTTGAATAATCAAAATGGCCGCAACAGCGACCCAAAGTTTACATAGAGTTATATAGGAAAACGTTAAAACTGACATCTTCTTTGAAACTGCTTGAAGGATTTTGAGGAACCTTAATCACAATGATCTTTGCGTTAGTCCCCCTCAGATTTGCATTTTTGGGGCCTCCAGTCATCCATGATGGCCACCATGGCTAAACTTAGGTCAAATTTAAGGACATATTACCACATTACCACTTATTCCATTCTAGTTAAATATCATATGCATGTTCCTGTTGTTGGGGGCCTCCAGTCATCCATGATGGCCACCATGGCTAAACTTAGGTCAAATTTAAGGACATATTACCACATTACCACTTATTCCATTCTAGTTAAATATCATATGCATGTTCCTGTTGTTGGCCTCTATCAAGTTTGTCTTTTTCATTGTCGTCAAATATTCAAAATGGCCACCACGATAACCCAAAGAGTTATGTAGGAATGAATGAATGGTGTTTTACGACATGTCGATACGGTCATATTGTGCGCAAAAATTGATGAAAAATGAAGAAATGAAGTATTAATTAAAAATTAATGTAAATATATAAAGATTAAGAAATAAGGGATGATATGGGTTATATGTAGGAAACAAGTTTCTTGGGTTGGCCTCCATCGTGTTTATGTTTTTGAATCACATCATACAAGTAGAGCGTCTACAGGCCCTCTTGGGCCTCTTGTTTCTCTTTTTTATAAGCTGCTTCTAGTCATTTTGGTAGCCATGCCCCCTTGTATGATATCTTTTCAAAAAGTGTGCCATTATACGAAATATCAGTACACTTTTGTGTTCCTGTATTGAATATATCATGTGACTTTGGACAATAGAAAGTACTCTCAGGCATGCGATAATATACATATACCTAAAGCATACAATTTTAATAATACATGAACAAGTTTTCTCTTAAAAAACATTCATGTAATAGCGAAAATTGCGCAATTCCCAATTGTCTCGAAAAAAGCTCTGAAAGGTAGACTTTTTACAATATAGTTAAACGTACACTTCCTGTACTATAGTTAAAGGTACTTATCGTAATGATTTAAAGAACATAAAACAATCATAACTTTAGTGAAAACTGACTACCACATGATGAATGAAGAGTAACATAATGCAGCGGAAAGTGGGTTCCGATGATGCATGCAGTAGCAGGGCTTTTTTACCTTATATAACAGAGGCCTGTAAAGGGCCTCTTCCCAACAGAAAATTGGACTGTTTTTTCCCAACTGTGGCAGAAATATTTCCCAATCGGAAAACAGCAGTCACTCAGAATTTGATAAAAAGCATGAATTCTGCAGTATTTTTTGGCTGCTAAGTAAATTCCGACTTGGAAAAGTTAACAATTATGGTAAATAATGGATAACAAAATAAATAAAGTATATTAATGTCATATTTACTTAATTTATGAAACCTTGTATTTTTCCCAAAATGAGAAATAAGCGCGTTCTTTTTTCCCAAAATGGACAGGCCTGGGCCTCTTCCCAATTTTGTGGAAAAAAGCCCTGAGTAGAACAACCAAGCTTGGTTCATATTTGTATAAGGGGTAGTAGTACAGCTCAAAACTATACATGTAGATTAGACAAAGCAAAAGAAGGTATAAAAATCGAACAGGAAAATTAGCATTCAAGGACGACAGTTAACCACAAACACACACAGAAACAATTCAATTGAATGTTGTTTAACGGCTCATCAACACAGTATAGGTTATTTAGAGCATTTTCATAAGGCCCCTGGCCCCACTTCCAAAAATGCAGAAAAATCCCTGCCAACAGGCATTATTCCACCACAAAATGTTGTTACTTCCACGACATCAACGGGTAACGTAAGGACATGGAATGTCTGTATTTTTGGTTTTCAAACATTTCCAGCGGTTGTGGAAATAATGTCCATTAAAATGTACAAGAATTAGCGGGTCTCCCTTTTTTCATTGTTCTCGCTGCTTGCAGTGGACGCCGAAAAACATCGGCAGTTGCGCATTCAGTGTTTTGCATAACAGCTTGGCAGTAAAATGCTCATTGGCCCAGGGCTGTCTTTCTACCATGAGGGAATGGGTCCGGGTCCCTTAGAGGGGGGAATTTTTGCGTCAATTTCAGTAAAAGGGGGAATTTTGCATGAAAGTTCAAACATCCATAACACATTATGATATCATCAATATAAAATGAAATCATGCTGATTAAATAGATATATAACACTAAATAGACAAATAAAGCAAGGACTTAAGCATACAATAACACAATTTTATTGTTGTTTATGCCAACCAATATACATTTAACAATAAATGGGTTCAAAACAGACCTGAAAATATGTATGTTGACTAGCTGTAAGTGTTAGACTATGTTCAAAAAGTACCAATGACAGTTATGTCATTTACTTTGTTCTACTTTCTTCAACACAAGCACAATTAACACTTAGTTCTCTTAAAATTCTAGCCTTCTGTCTTTCAGTTTATTTATTTTTTATTTTTTTATTTTTTATTTTTTTCAAGGGGGGAATTTTGACACTGAGGTGGGGGAAAAAAAGATAGTTTTCGTGTGGGGGATTGAAAAACAGCCAAAAGACAGCCATGATTGGCCTGTTACCGCTATTACAATTACAGGGACGAAACAACCTCCAGAATCAAAGAAAGAAAGAAGACTCGTAAAATCAGTAAAATTGTCTTGTGAAAGTATACTACGCCTTTCGAAAACTCCAGTTGGGAAAAAGCTACCAAAATAACGGTCCGTTTTCAAAAAAATAGCATCATGTCTGTACATGTATAGTACCGAGTGAACTAGAAAACAATGAGTAAAGCTGATAATAGGAAACGCCGTATAAACCTCAACGTAGCCCAGGAAAATATTCAGGAAATATACGAACATTGACTGTTTACAAAACAGTGTATTGTTATTGAAATTTACCAGCCAACCATGTATTGGTGTGTGTAAGATTTCTATTGTCAAAATGACCAGTGAATATCATTCTGGTTAGCAATTTGCATTTGAATGGTGACCGGTCAGCATTCGTATTGTATTCAAGTTTTCAACATCCAAAAATAGAAAGTTTAACATTTCTTTCTAAACTAACTTACTGAATAATTAATAAGGACAAAAATGACTTCAACCTACAAAAAGATGCACCCATTGTTTGTGTAATTTCAACTCGGCGAACTCCGAGTTTCCTTACATTTGTAGATGTACGAATTTAAGTGCTTGTGCCGAGATATATAAGTCTTAAAAAAAAATCTCTGAAACTACAAGATCTAGAGGTCTAATAAGCATATGGTACTTTACCAAGTTTGTTCAAATGGTGAACCAGGGACCAGGATCAAATTGGGCCTTGCCCCAGGGGTCAAATTTGGCCTCGCTCCAGTGGTCACATGTTTTACATAGACTTACATATATTTTTTCCCTCAAACCACAGTTATACACTTACTGAACATGATTCCATGAACAGACAGATACAACCATCCAACCATCATTGATCCTGGGGTCAGTCCCCATCTCTGGGGACATAGCTCTTGAGTCATATTAAACCTGAAACTGTTGAGATCCCCACACTATAACAATATACGATTACTGGGCATGAACAGACAGATGCAACCATCCAACCAGCATCTAGGCTCCTGGGCACATAAACTCTTGGTAATAACTTGGAAACTTTTTAGATCCCCACTCTAAAAGCATATATATACATTACTCGGCATGAACAGACTGATACATTTATCCAACCACCATTGGCCCCCGTAATGGGGACATAGACCCTTGGTCATAACTTGGAAACAGTTGAGCTCCCCACACTATAACCATATATACACTTACTGGACATGGATCGACGGATACAACCATTCAACCAGCATCAGCCCTGGGGAAATAGCCCCTGGGTCATAACTTGGAAAATGTTGAGATCCCCACCCTATGACCATATATATACTTAATGGTCATGAAGACTTATAGAATGGTCATCCAACCAACATCGGCCCTGGGGTCCATCCCCACCCCTGGGTCATAACTTGGAAATTCTTGAGATCCCCACCCTATAATTCAGTATAAACTTACTAGACTTGAACCGACAGATACACAATCCCGACCCCTTTGGACATAGCCCCTGGGTCATAACTTAGAAACGATTGAGATCTCCACCCTATAACCATATATATACACTTTAAGGCGGTTTGTGGGAATGTGTGATCTCATTCTGTTACGAAATTATAAGCTTGTTTGACATTTTTTCCATCTTGACGAAGATCATCAGGTGAGCAATTCAGGGCCAAAATATTTTGGTCCTCTTGTTTAGAGCATGGAAGCTTTGCTTTTCACTTGAATTACACCAGAATGAGATGTATACAGCAAGTAGAGCGATACAGTTCCTCTTGGGCCTCTTGTTTAGTTATTGAATATTTTAACCTATTCTTGATCTGGTGAAAAGCAGAGTAGCTTTATCATGTTAAAGAATTAAGTTACCTCAAACATTGTGCTTTCAGATGTCCTATAACATGGATGAAGAGGACAAGAGAGAAAATCATAAGCGTCGCCGTCGGTCAGTCAGAAACATCCGTCGGCAATCGGGACTAGTACCCTTCAATCTAAACACCCTGGAAGAAGATGATCAGAAAACAGTTGCTGAAGATGGTAAAACAAATATGATATAAAACAGGAAACAGAGTGCCTCAGATAAGCAGCCTATCCCCATATTTCACTCCGTTCAAATACTAGCAGCCAATTAGGCAATTTCCGGTAATGCGAGCTGCATACACAAGCAAATTTCTTCTCACTCAAAACTTCATTTAAAAGTATATTCAGATATAAAGTTGCTCTTTAATGTTTCAGTGCACAAATTGAATGTCACCACTTATCAGTAAATAAACGGATGAAATATTACATGTATGTAAAAATGAACAGTATAAATCAGTACTTAAAAATAATTATTAAGCTGAGTCATTCATATGGGGATTTTCCAGTTCACCAAGCATATAAATTCAAGTTTTAAACACTCGCTTAAATTCCAGAACAGTTCTTAGTTTTTAGCTCGAAGGTCAGCAGAGCTTACGGGATGGCCACATCGTCCATTTATTTTTCCCTTGTTAGCGCAATGGGGACTTCATTTTTGCCGGTGTCTTTATATCAATGAAAGCTTGAAGAAGTTCGAAAACCAGCCGGATCGGATTAGTAACACCAGAGTTATGGCCTTGTTTTGCTGAAAAATGCCATAGCCGTATGAACATTCTAGCACTTTCATTTTGTATTTGATCTTTAAGAAACTTGTACAGATTGTTGATATTGATGAAAGCTTGGACAAGTTCGAAAACCAGCTATTTCGGACCAGTAACACCGGAGTTATGGCCCCTTGAATTACGGAAATATTCCTTATTATCTCGCCCACAGTAGTGGGTAGTGAGACATAGCAGTCACTTTTCCGGCGGCGGCCACATTTTAAATCAACTATATCTCAACAACCGCTAATCAAACTTTTCTGAAACTTTGTCAGCTGCTTTGCTGGGTCAAGGGCCATCATGTAATGCCAAAATTACCAAGGTCAAGGCCATATTTTGCATTATTTTCCCAAAACTTTACTGTTAAGTAACAACCTTGGTTAGGTAACTTAACCTCAGTTAACTGTAAGTGATTGCCTCATTTTCTGTGTTTGATACTTGGTCATATGTATTGCTGGCATTGGTGGACATCACTCAACGACAAAAATTACCGAGGTCAATGTCATATTTTGCTTATTTTCCCCAAACATACCCTTGGTTAGGTAACTTAACCTCAGTTAACTTTATGTGATTGCCTCACTTTATGTCTTTGATACTTGGTCATATGTATTGTTGGCATTGGTGGACATCACTGAATGACAAAAATTACCAAGGTCAAGGTCATATTTTGCGTTATTTTCCACAACTTAACCTTGGTTATGTAACTTAACCTCAGTTAACTTATGTGGCTGTCTTACTTTATGTCTTTGATACTTGGTCATATATATTGTTGGCATTGGTGGACATTGCTGGATTACAAAAAAATACCAAGGTCAAGGTCATATTTTGCATTATTTTCCCCAAACTTAACCTTGGTTAGGAAACTTAACCTAAGTTAACTTATGTGATTGTCTCACTTTATGTCTTTGTTACTTGGTCATATGTATTGTTGGCATTGGTGGAATTGCTGGACGACAAAAAATACCAAGGTCACGGTAATATTTTGCATTATTTTCCTCAAACTTAACTTTGGTTAAGTAATTTAACCTCAGTTAACTTTATGTGATTGCCTCACTTTATGTCTTTGATACTTGGTCATATGTATTGCTGGCATTGGTGGACATCGCTGAACGACAAAAAATACCAAGGTCACGGTAATATTTTGCGTTATTTTCCCTGGTTAACCACTTAACCTCAGTAACAACTTCTTATGATTACCTTGCTTTTATTTGTTTGATACTTGGTCATATGAAGTGTTGTCTTTGGTGGACATCATTTAAGCACAAATTTAATAAAATATTTCATATGCCGTTTGCCGAGGTCTTGTTTAGCCTTGTGAACACTATTACATATACATGTATTGTAGCATCTTCATTTTGCATTGGGTCTTTACCAACCAGATTGTTGATATCAATGAAAGCTCAGACGAATTTGAAAAACCAGCCAGATCAGACACACCGGAGTTATGGCCCTTGATTTTCTGAAATATGCTATAATTTGGCCTCGTTAATACGAAAGGGCCTTCATTTTTAATCTGATCTTTACCAAACTCTACCAGATTGTTGATAGCAATGAAAACTAACTAGTTCCAAACCATCCAGATTGGACCATTTACTTTGGAGTTATGGACCTTGAATTTCTGAAATGTGCTATAATTTGGCCTCGTTAACATGATCAAGGCTCAACGTTAACTTTACAGACAGCTTGCCCATGGAGCAAGCTAACTCCGAAATTTACTTTCCCATGCCAGTTTGCTGGTTGCCCAATTATTTAGACCCGAAGCTGATATTTTTATAAGGATATGCTGTTTGAGACTTCACCAGTATTAGACTACATGTACTTAATGATATAACTCCCACAGCACCTTTCTGAGAATTACAATGTACAACAATAATAATATCGGAAACCTCCAAAGAGCAATGGGTTTCTTTTATATTTTGTCATATTCTATGGTCCTTGTCCTTCAGTTTTGAATTTGCCCGACGGGTTTGAGCCTTTGAGACTTACCTGCCTGGAGCCAAGTATTACCTGCCCCGGGCAGGCGAACAGTCCTTAACGTCAGCCCTGATGATAGGGCCTTCATTTTCCATCAGATCTTTTCCAAACTTAACCAGATTGTTGATATCAATGAAAGCTTGGACGAGTTTGAACCAACCAGATCGGACCAGTAACACCAGAGTTATGGCCCTTGATTTAGTTAAAATTGCTGTATTTTGCCTCGTTAAGACAATAGGGCCTTCATTTGGCCGGATTTCAGAGAAACTGCAGGGAAAATCAGTACCAGGCCTAGTGCATGTTATTGCCTTGTTCTGGTTGAATGATTTTTGGCAGAGTTATGGCCCTTTAAAGGTTTAAATACAAAGACTAGTGCACCTGAACCCCTGGCTGGATTTCAATAGACGATCAGTACCAAGCCCAGTTGCGCCGCACATACCAGTTGAAAGATTTTTTATGGAGTTATGGCCCTTTAAAGGTTTTAATACACTTTGTCCTGACTAGTTCTTCTGAACCCCTGGACGGATTTCAATGAAACTTGGCAAGGATGATCAGTATCAAGCCTAGTTGTGCATTTCATCGCCCTGTTCCGGTTTAATTTTATGATAACAGCCCTTAAAATAAGAGCCAGTTTAGCAAGTAGAGCGTCCACAGGCCGTCTTGGGCCTCTTGTTTTGTCAGCTGAACATCATTTACATGTATGGATAAATCTCCGTCAGATCTCATCAGAAATATAGTTACGCAGGGCAGGAAAATTTGTTCCTGAGTTACTCTTTCTACGCAATATTTGAATGGTCAAAAATGTGAAAATTTTTCTGAATTTCTAATGGTGCACTGGTTACAGTTAAAGAGGCTCTACCTATATCTTTTTGTCCACCAATTGATATAAACTTTACTTAATTATAAAGAGGACTATGAAAAAGGTAAATGGCAATAATTTCACCCAACGTAATATGCGTTTTGCTGGGGAAAAACAGGATTGAAAAGATCGGATTTTTGAAATTGTATTCGTAATTGTTTTAGACAAGCCGATTGCGGAGATTTTCCGATCTTATTCGTTTACAATCGGAACTAACTCGTCTGATTAGCGAAGAGTTCCGATCGATTCGTTTGCTATCGGAACTGCGCCGATTAGTTTGTAATCGCATTGCGCATGTCCGTGAAAATCGTAAAAACTCGTACTTCTCCGGCAGGAATAAATGGCTGGGCAGCATTTTATTCAAGATATTGTTTTGATCATAATTAATAATTTACAGAACTGGAATACGAACCATGTTTCTTCTTAGAATACTCATAAAATAGCTTTGTATACTTATAAATGCAGTAATATTGAGTATTTAATATTTTACATTAAAAATCGCGTAGATATAGGTAGTGCCTCTTTAAACAGATCTACATGTACTGCATAATCATTAAAATTCATTCAGATTTAAAAATCATACTGCCTACTTTTAAAACTTTCTCTGTAACTCAAAAAGAAAAGAAAAGCCCTGGTCTCCATTAAAAATATACGGTGATTTCAAATTTTAGTCTTGAACGGCAAAGTGCTAACTTCATATTTATACCCTGCTTAACAGGATTGACGCGTCCCGTAACACGTCCCGTCCCATCGCGTCCCATTACATATATTTATTACTAAATTGCTCAACATTTTCGAATGCATTGTTCCCAAACTTCATAAACATAAAACAACTGATGACCTTAATATGTCCCTTTACATCCCTTTGACATCCATTTGTTTGACTCGATTTTTCTATTAAAATAGTTTCAGGGCTATAACTTTAGTAATGAGTTAGGAATGAGACATTGGAATGAAACTTGCTGTGTGTGTAGCTTTAAAATATGGAAAGAAGCTTGGGATTGCATTTGAGGTTACTGGGGTCAAGGGCAAGGTCGCTGTTACTAAAATATATAAATGGTTTCTGGACAATAACTTAAGTTAGGCCAAACAAAAAAATACCTGTGTTTCCAGTGGCCCGACCGACACTATTTTTAAGGGGCAGACCCAAAAACTTTTTATGAATTTTTTTTTTTTTTTTTTTTATTTTTTTTTTTTTATTTGTTCTGAACAATGATTTATCACAATATATCGAGGTAAACTGACATCACGAGCAACTTTCTGCTGTATCTTCAACTTGTATGGGGTTTATGAGATAAATACATGTAGAATCTCACATTATTTTTTCAGAGCATGCAATAGGAAACACACCTATTTTTTTGTTTAGCCTTACTAATGAGGTATTGGAAAACTTGGTTTTAGCTTGTATGGAAAGAAGCATATGCTTGCATTTTATGTCACTGGGGTCAAGGTCATTGTTACTAAAAATAGAAAAAATGGTTTCAGGGCAATAACTTTAGTTACAAATGAGATATTGGAACGAAACTCGTTTTGTACATGTATGAGGTCATGGGGGTCACTGTACCTAAACATTGAAAACTGCTTTCCGGGCAGTAACTTTACTTAGGAATGATATGTTAAAATAAAACTTGGTTTGTAGGTAGCTTATATGGAAAGGAAGCTTGGGATTGCATTTGAGGTCACTGGGGTCAAGGTCTATGTTACTAAAATGGAAAAATGGCTTCTGGGCTTTAACTTAAGTTAGGAATGAGATATTGAAACAGAACTTGGTATGAAGGTAGCTTATATTGTTGAGTCCTAGGAATCTTTACGTGAGGAAGCTATCCAGCTGGCTTGCAGAACGTCGGTGGTTCTACCCAGGTGCACGCCCTTGCACAAAAATTGCCCGGAGGGGCACCTGGGGTCTTCCTCCACCAGTGGAAGCTGGATAGTCGCCATATGACCTTAGCTGTTGGTGCGACTATAAAATCCAATTCAATTCAATATTGTTGAGTCACATGTCTTACTGATGATAACTCACTGGTGCCGTCAATGCAAATATTCTCTTACCCTTGTTTGATTTTATGACTATATATCTGAACTGCAATAATGACTGCAATGATGACAGTAATGACCCATTTCCTTTTGAGGATAAAAAATCCACTTCATCTTTCCTCTCCAAGGCAAGTACTTCAGGTCTGCGGTATTCTAGTGTTTAAGATAAAATCTTTTTTCACTAAAGAATCCTTAATACATTCTTTTTTCAAATGTAAAAGGAATGAACTTTGGATTTCATTTGAGGTCACTGGGTATTCAAGATCAAGGTCGCTGTTACTAAAAATAGAAATAGTTTCTAGTGTTGTTCTGATTAATCGATTTGATCGATCAGTGATCAGTTATGCCTTTGATCTGATTAATCGATTACAACTTTTCATGATCGACTTTACTCGGTTGTTGAAGATTATGGCTCATTTCATTCTCTTGTACTAAAATATATTGTACTAAAATATACAAGAAAATAAAATGAGTTATAATATCCCATATTTATAGTGGGTATTTAAAATATATGTTGGTCAGTTTCATAGGGTTAGGGTTATGGTTAGGGGTTTATTACCAGAATATACTTGAAATGTGATTCTTTTCTTCATTATAGTCTGAAAAAAGCTTACACTTGTCTTTTATAGCAGCCATGTTTAATCGATTAATGATCGATCATCGGTCAGTTAAATACTCTGATGATCGATCATGAATTTTCAGCCGATTCCCAACACTAATAGTTTCTGAGCAGATGGAATTAATTTTATTCTTGAAAATAACTTGCTTCAGTTACTTTGAAAAAAACTTAAATCAAGTTACATCCATGACTGTTAATGCATGTAATTGCCCCAACCATGTGTATCAAAATACCATCATTCATGATTCTAGTATAAATTTATTTTCAGATTCTTCAAGTAAAGAGTATGGGAGTTTATGGATGGAGACTCAGGAACTTGTGAAGAAGAAGAAGAAACGTCGATCTAGTCTGTTTGTGGGTCTGTCAGTGAGACGGCCATCACCTCTGAGGGATGAAAATGAGATGTCATTAAGTTACCCTGAGGCTGAGGTTAGCTGTGACCATGTGGGAAACGGAAGTGACAAACAAGATGAAGGTTATAGATCACAGGAGAACAGTAGTAGAGAGGCGGTGGCCATGTTAACAGAAAGTCATGAAAGTGGGGCTGGACGAATAAAGACGTACACTGCTGCCGATAATTTAAGTAAGACAGCTGGTTTAAATAGTGACATATGTAATATGGAAACTACTGGTGATGTATTAAAAGACGATTCGAAAGAGATCTGTGACACTGTTACCGAAACAAAATCTTCGAACAATAAAAACGTCAGTCCAAATAGCATCAACACAAATCTAAATTTAAGTTTGGAGCTGAATGCTGACCTAGTTGATGCTGATACATCAATTACGCCCCACAATAATGCTAAGCAGCAATGCAGTATTACACCCCTATCCATGTCGCCAGATTTCCCGGAGTCTCCATCGGGGATTCTCTTCATGGATTCCCATGATGAAAGTTATGTTGGTACTTTAGCAAATGAATCCAGGGAGGTCGCTGAAATGTCAAGGGTAAATGTGGCAGTCAATCCGAATATTAAACTGGCTCACCAATTGGATGTTTCACTGTCTGACAAAGAAAATAGTGTTGCTATTGAAAAGTCTATTTTAAATGTTAGTTCTATAGACAAAGAAGAATTAACAAATAAAACCTCTCCGGGGTTCCTCTCCATGTGTAAGGCATTGGCTGGCAAAGTCGTGAATTTTGTAAGAACCAGTCCGTCATACTTGACTAATACGTTACATGATATTAGCAATACCTCGACTAATTGTGCTTCACCCATCTTGAAGGTCAGTCAGAATAAATGTGCTTCACCTATCTTGAAGGTCAGTCAGAATAAGTGTGCTTCACCCATTTTGAAGGTCAGTCAGAAAGGGAACAACACTGGCTCTCCGAACAGTTTAAGAATGTCAGCCCAAGCTGAAGTTGATCAGGCTTTGTTAGTGATGGAGTCGGATATCTATTCTAATGAAACTGCCTCTGTTGATGCCCTCAACATGGTTGATGCAAACTATCAGTCTATCGGTATCAAAGAGTCAGTACCAAGCAAAAACTTCTTGATTTCTGCATCGATAACAAAATCTAGTCGAAGGTCAGATTCAAATTTGTCAGGATCAGTAAAAAAGATAAGAGATAGGAAATCATTCTTTGATACGTTTAATGCAGTAAGTGTTGAATTGCAAAAAGAACGTGTTATTGAGAGTACTCCAGATGCTGTTACATTAGATGGCAGTACAGGCATGGCAGTTGTCAGTTCTGCTACAAAGAAAGTGGGGAATGCTAGACAGCAGTTGATTAAGGAGAATTCAGATAACATTAGACTCAAAAGTTATGAAAATAGTGTAACACTGAAATGTACAAGTGATTCATTTTTAAAAACTGAAGAACATGTTTGCAAACCTGTATCAGAAAAAGGTAGAACTGAGAATGCTCAAACTGAACAGCCTGATAAAAGGTTTTGTGTCAATGTGCTTGGAAAAGATGAAATGAGCAGTCAGTCTTCTGACAAAAAACAGGGGAGCTTTACTGATTCAGAGTGTAAAATAATTATTGCCAATACTACTGGTAACTCAGAGACAAAATCTGGTAAAAGACTGAATGAACAAAATATCGAAAGCAGCAGTCAAATGCTTGAATCACATAGTCAACATAGTCCAGTATGTAGTATCAGCAAAACCTCTCTATCAAGTGACCAAATTGAAAATACTAGCACAGCAGAAAACAATGATGTTATTACTAAAAATAAAATGGATGATGAGAAAAATAGTGAAGAAACTATGGAAGAAGCAACTTTGCCTGCACTAAATGTCATTACTGCTTCTCAAGATGACATTATTTCTGATTCTGTTTCAACTACACTGGAACAGGTTGAAGGTTTATCGATAGGTATGTCAGAGGTAGTGTCAGATAATCAGGGAAATGAGATCAGTTTTGATGACCACACACAAGAACATTATGATTTTAAGAAAATAAATCACGAAAATGATGCAGATATTTTGGAACAAAATGACACAAAATTAATCAAGACTGAGGAAAATATATCACATGTTGGAGAGAATAATGACAGTGTCACTGTTTCTCCAGAAGGCAGTGATACTTTTTGTAAAACAAAATCGAAAGTAAGGAAAAGAAAATCTTCGAATTTTGTTGACATTAAACAGTCTAGTATTATTTATAACAGATTCTCTCCCAAAACCCAGTTAGAGGCGGCAACAGACATAAGACAAACAGACACGATCACTAGCAAGAAGAAACAAAAAATGAGTGCTAATGTGTTGGGGAGAAGGTCTGGACAGTTGTTTAACCTTCCCAAAACAACTGTAGCAGAAGAGGAACAGGCAGATACATGTGGAAAAACGATTAAAACTGATGACAGTACTTCTTCGGTTTCAAATCTTACCATAAGCAGTAAAAATAAGAGTGCTGGAACGGACACTCTTGAAAAAGGATTGTATCATTTGGATTTGGAAAATAAAATGAATAAAAGCAACCAAAGGAAAACGGATAATGACAGTGGAAATCCTACAAGAAAAAGAAGATGGTCTTCAAAAGCGGTGCTACTTCCTAAAACAAGTTCACAAGTTTTAAATTTAAAACAAGAGTTGACTGAAAGGTTAGTAAGTTCTACAATGGAAGATAGGAATGAAACCAATAGAACAAAAATCAAATCCACAAGACAGAAGCCATCAACTTCTAAAGACCTTGCAACAGTGTTAGCATATCGGAATTCTTCAGTTTCAGTTAGTAAGGAAGATACTGAAAAAGAAATATGTAAGAGTTCAGATTCAAAAAAGAAGAAAGTAGAAAACAGTAGAGATAATGAATCAACTCAGATAGGTAATTTAGAAGCTCAGAACTTAGCTGAAGGCTTGTCTAATTTGGAATTGGGAAAACAAAAGTTGGAAAAGAAAATGGGTAGACCTAAAAAGATTAGTGTGATGACATCTCAAAATAAAGGAAAAACACCATGTAGTACAGATAGTTCTTGTTTAGCGGCATTTGAAAAAACTAAACAAAAGACAGTAAAATCTAAGTCTGAAGGCCTTAAATCTGCAAATGTTAGAAAGAAAACAGTGGCAACTTCTGAGATGCATAAATTTTCATTAAAAACAATAAAAGAAAATGATGTCCAAACTGAAAATGTTAATCAAAAGCCAAGAAGGTCAAACTTAAACGATATTGCTACATTTTCTGGAGCAAAGATAACAGATAAAATTTGCAAAACACAACAAGCAGATGAACAGAATTCGGATAAAAGCGTTGAACTGCCAACTGATATTGAAGTAGCAGAGCAAGAAATCACTGTTGAAAATCTGGTATTACCTGACCAAGAAGTAACTGTTGAAAATCTAGTATTACCTGAACAAGAAATAACTGTTGAAAATCTCGTATTACCTGAACAAGAAATAACTGTTGAAAATCTCGTATTACCTGAAGACACAGTTGTTCTGAAAAGAAGGAGGAGGCGATCTGCTGAGGCGGCAACATTAAAAATTAAACTTCAGGCTGATGGTTCAGATGTAGATAGTCCTATGAAAGAGGATGATTGGAATGCTGGACCAACAACAGCTATTAAACCAAATAGGAAGCGAAAGTTGGATATAAATGATTCTGCTGAAGAATTGGAAAAAATATATAAAAACAAGAATTATGTTAAACCCGAAGAGCGTAAACCATGGCAAACAATATACGAGAGCCCAAATGGTTGCGGAGAACTGTTTGGCAAAAAAAGATTGCAGCGATTTACTGAGTTTGAGAAACCCACACAGATGAAGTTGCGACGCCGGCTTCAGAAAGCCACCAAAAATGGATGGGATCCAAAAAGGAGAAAGAAGTGCGAGTTGAAAGATGACATTGTTCATGTGAAGTTGGCAAACCTGTTTTCTGAGTTAGATTCAGAAAAGTCAGATTGTGACACAGAATCATTGGAAATTCAACTGAAAAAGTTTGTTGAAACGGAATAGTGGAATAAGAAAATGTACCATATTTCTGTAATATATGCCCATACATAAAGCTGTACCTTTTATTGCAATATTAATGTGCTGGTTTTTAACGTTTAATAGTCGAATGTAAAGATGAACATAGCATATGTAATAAGTACTCGGAGGTAATTTCTTGGAAAGTGATTATTGTTTACACTAAAACAAGTCTCATAGTTTTGGAACACTTCAGGCTAAGACAGCCTGAAATAAAATTACGGTGAGGTTGTAAAATAGATACACCAAAAATTCCATGAAAAATAGACCTTCTTATGAAAAGGCTCGACTCAAATTCAAATTTGAGAAATTACAGTGTGAAATTGACACGGTTCAAATTTACGGACATTGTTTGCTTCACTTGCTCCAAGAAATGACTTGATAGGTTATTTTATTTTTAAGTGTCTCCAAGAAATGCAAGATAGTTTAATATTACGATACACCCAGCAAACTTAAGCTATTACTTTGAACATGTATATTTAATTTTATACATTTGGAATTGTGGCACTTGTTTCAGTGACACAGCCATTCTGATATACAGTGCTTATGGTAGTGGGAAACCATCAGCATTAGTGAATCAATTGTAAATGAACATTTATGAAGTTTGAAAATATATTTTGTTACTTAAATATGTTTATAAATAGTTGTATTCAAATTTATGTTTGTAATGCCTCGAAAGTAAACCAGACCCGAGCTGTAAACTTAGATTATTCAGCCTTTGCAGGCATTGTCTAAACACTGCATTAATGTCTCCTTTTTTTGCGGACATTTCATGGATTGGGATTTGTTACTACTATAAGCACTGTATATTTATGTTTCAACCAATGTTATTTTGAGAAATTTCTGTAGTTCTCGGGTGTATAATAGGACCACTGCAAATTCTGCTGCGGCCAAGGAGTAGGAACCCCGCTCTGCCTACCCTTTCATATTTACATGTATTTTGTCATTTTTGTCATGCTCATGCCATTAAAGATCTGCGTTATGAGTGACATTGACCTTGCATGTGTAAACACGGGTCCATTGAAAATGGAGTCAGTGTTTACTATAGAATGCAGCAACTTTGTAGTTCTGCAGGTTAGAAGGTTCTAGGCCCATTCTCCATATTTTATCTCGATGTAAATGGAGGATGTTCATTTCTGTTTGCTGCCATATAACCTTTCTTGTGTTGGTGCACAGTAAAACCCAAATCTTTTATCAATTCATTACTTGCTGTTTATAAAGTTTAAAGTTATATACATATATATATAATGTATATGTTTAACATAATGATTTTAAGAAACGGAAATGATTTTTCTACATAAGAAATCTGCAATTTACACGATCATTTTGTCCTCTTTAAAGTTTATTTTATTTAAGAGTTAATAGCCGCATGTGTTTTATTGGGAATACTATTCAAAACTTTACCCTTTTCCTTTCAATTTGTTTAATGCTACGTTAAAGGGAGTACATCAGTACATATTTTTAGCTGGATTTCCTAGCAAATCCATGCTTATGGTTTGGTGATTTCCATCTGTCCGTCTTAACGTTTTGGTTACCGGTGAATTTTTGTTTTTCCTTATTTCTCAAAAAACAATTGTCCGAAAGCTTTACAACTTGCCACACATGTTCATTATTATACCACAATGTTATAGGACAGGCACCATACCGCTATCTTGTATTTTATCTGGATTATTCGCCTTTTAAATGGTTAAACAGAATGTTAAATGCACAGTCATATGCCAGATAAACACATGTTGGTATGAAATGAAGATGAACAACAATGTAGGTATTCACAGTTGTAATGATGGTGTACTTTTATTTTTTAACTGTCTACAGTTTGTGGATCATTGTATACATTGTACATGTATTTCAACATATAGGTATAACATAAATATTAAACCAAACTAATTTGTTTTCTGTTAAACCCCAGCTTTTCAGACTTTGTGGTACTAGGGTTATTGACCTTCAAGATGTCAAAACAATAACAAAGGTGGACTTACCTCCATAGTAATTGCTTACAAGTTTTACCAGTACATGTAAGCTTAAACATTTTGTTTTCATTGCCATTTAGTCCAAAGTTTGTCATTGCATCAAAGAGACTTAACATGGTTAACAACCACCCCTCCTGCGAATGCAGCATGTTTTTGGCACGTTTATTTCAAACTTGGTTTGATGTTATTTAACCCTTAACCCACTACATATACTGAAAAAAAAGAAAGAAATGTCCAACTTTTTTGCTGGTATTTCCATAGGCCAGTTTTTGAGGGCGTATAAAAGCTAAAACAGCGTTTTAATAAAACACTGTTTGATGTTTGTAAGCACATTTAAGTGAGTACTAAATATCCAATTAAACAATTTCAAATTTTCCAAGCAATAATCTTTCATGGATGATATGGAAATGTTTAAGGGAGGTAATTCGATGATTGTTGATAATCAAAAGCTGCCATCTATGATCTACACAATCCGGGGGTGGGGTTTTTGTGATTTTTTTGATAAGGAACATATAGAGAATATTGTTTCGGACAAATTTCGGTAATTTTCATAGATTTAATTTGTTTTTGTGGCCAAAATGCATGTTTTAAGAAAAAATGGGCCAACTCCCTTGTGTACTGAACTTTTCAAAAACATCTTTATTTGGACTATTGTGGGCGTTTTTTTCCTGTTTTGCTGTCTTGACAATTAGCATTAACATCAGCAGAAGTTTCTTTTTTTGTTCAGTATATATAAAATGGACTTCTTTCTTCGAATTAAGACCACTCCATTTAGGTGACAAAGAGGTGTTTTGGAGAAAATGTCTGATCAGCCGCCAGACATTTTAAACCCTGATCAGCCTGCGAATACGAGTGTTTTTCTGGGTTTACAATGGATGCAAAGGCCATTCTAGTCGTACTTAGCGGGTTAAGGGTTAAAATCAATATGTGCTTCAGTATCATTTATAACATTTATGATGGGATAATGCACTTAATAAATCCACTATAAACATGATAAACAGTCTTATTAAGTCATTTTAGAATTATTTTATTTTTGGAAATTTGTGATTCTTGGTTTCCGCATGAAACTCATTACTCAATCAGTATTACAAACAGTCTTAATCTGTTTTTCACAGCAATTAAAAGGCTCATTCAGTTCTAAGAACACACTGAGTTGGATCATAATAGCATGACATGATGTCATAATACCAGGGTATGATGTCAGAAAGTGATGTCATGATAGAAGCAACCGAATGAAAATACGAATGGAGCATTTTGATTGGTTGAGTGATAAAAATTGGGCCAATGAAACCAGTTAATTTAAAGCTCATTACGTTCTCAGAACACACTGAGGTTTACTGGACATTGAGTAATGAGGTTCTTGAAACCCAGAAACACAAACTTCTAATAATAAAATAATTCTAGAATGATTTAATAGACTGTTTATACATGTAGTGCGTTAAAGTGACACAGGGCAATCCCGAAGTGTTTATCAAGCATTAAAATTAGCATCTCAGTTTATATATCCAGTATCAAACCAGACATTTATATATCCAGTATCATTTTAACTTGAAACCAGACATTCATTTATCCAGTATCATTTTAACTTGAAACCAGACATTTATATATCCAGTATCATTTTAACTTGAAACCAGACATTCATTTATCCAGTATCATTTCAAGCATTGAAATTAGTATCTGATCATTTTAACTTTAATCCAGATTACATGCTTGCAATTTTATTCTTATTCTACCGTAGGTTTATGTTTTTGGTACATAATAATCAACAAAGGCTGAGTATGCTTAAAACGTAAAATGAAACAGCTGACAAAGTAGTTGGAAGCGTTACAACTTCGAGAATTATGCCATCGAATCGATGGAATAGAATTAACCTTTACACACCATGCCGAATAAATACGTTTAATACCTATGTTCTAATAAAGGTGTTTCCCCTATACGCAGCACTGATGCTAAGCATACAACCGGTAGTGTGCAGATCCAAATGTTTTATTTATAGCACAGGCATTATTTATATAAACACAAGAGTTTAAATTTATCATACCTTTGTAATGAAGTGTACGTTTTCAATTAATGCCTGGGTACATCGGGTGATTTTGTAATGCAAATTTGACGGTAATATTATACACTAATACCTGACACAAGGTCTAGATCATCTCCGTTTAGAGATTCTGACTTCAATAATACGCAAAAACAATTTGCTTTACTTAATGATAGAACAAATATGAGTTTTGCTGAAAAACTACTGGGATGCTGTGAGTTTTTAGAAAATCAAGATTGCCATTTGTCTCTTTAAGGTTATCAGAAATACTTGTTCTGGATTGAAGTAAAATTTTATATGTATGCTATTTAACAATATAAACACAAGCTGTGAGAATCATATGTTTTGTACCTGCCATAGATCTATGACACGCCTCCTTTATTATGACACGCCTCCTTTATTAAGACACGCCTCCTTAAAGTTTCTGAAGACATCACGCAATGCCTGCATAAAATATTTTCAATTTACTAAAACTTAAATACCACACATGCATGCATAAAACTCATTTGTATAGGTATGAAACTAGATTTGGGTTTCAAACGAGAGCGGGATATTTGATCGGAAAACATTGAACATGTCGGAAAATATAGTCATTAAAAAAACTAGAAAATGTGAGGGACCTGAATGCCCAAAATGGAGTACCAAAATGTTAAGTGTAATATTAAAAGGCAAGTTATATGGACCTGATTTGGGCAGGAACATAATGGTGCATATAGATTCAAGTGTGTATGAACTTTGAATACTGTAGGGCTTTTGGTATGTGAGTAATTGACTTAACAAACAAGAGGGCCAAGATGGCCCTAAATCGATTACCTGAGTATTGGCCCATTATCGAAATCTTATGGTCATTTACAATCTGAGCAACTTTGGTTAAGATTGTTCAAGAAATGTGGCCTCTGTTGTGTTAACAACATTGATATAAAGACACTGACAATTTTTGGTAAAGATCAAATACAAAATGAAGGTGCTAGAGTGTAACCCCCAGGGCTATATGTAATATATGAGAGCTGTGTGCCTTGTGGTTTTAGAGAATATTTTTTAAGTTTTTCCCTATACAAGTCTATGTAAAACACGGGATCCCTGGGGCAAGGCCAAATGTGACCCCAGGATTTGTTTTTAATTTATGTAGTCGGGCTAAAGGAAAATGTACGGGTATTCGGGGCTAGTGACTCAAAAATATTAATTTAAAGACTGCAGGATGGGGCCAAATTTCACCCCAGGGTCACCATTTGAACAAACTTGGTAGAGGACCATAAGCTTATAGCAAATGCAAAATATTAAACCTGGCTCTTGCAGTTTCAGAGAAGATTTTTTTAAAAAGTGTTTCCCTATACAAGTCTGTGTAAAACGTGACCCTTGGGGCGGGGCCAAATGTGACCACAGCGTCACCATTTAAACAAACTTGGTAAAGGACCATAAGCTTATAGGAAAGGCAAAATATTAAACCTCTATCTCTTGTAGTTTCAGAGAAGATTTTAATTTTTGTTTGCTATGTAAAACTGGGACAGGGCCACATTTGACTCCAGGGTCACCATTTGAATAAACTTGGTAGAGGACCATTAGCTGATGCTACTTCTAATATATGAGAGCTCTGTGCCTTGTGATTTCAGAAAAGAAGATTTTTTAAAGTTTTCCTATATAAGTCTATGAAAAACAAACAAAATCTCAATATACAAACTTTAGACCCCGGCGCACGGCCATTTTTGACACCGGGGACTTCATTTCAACAAACTTGATAGTCTAGGCATTGGCGATCATTTTAAAAGAAAAACTCGAAATCTGTCCAGCGGTTCTTGAGAAGATTTTTTTAAGATTTTTGACCATATATGGTAATGGCGGCCATCTTGGATGTCGCGCTGACCTAATTGTAACAAATCTAAACACCATTCATCTAAGGATCATCCATGTGAAGTTCAAAATTGGCCGAACGGTTTCCGAGGAGGTAGTTTGAAGCAAAAGCTAACAACGACGGACGAAGAGTGATCGACGACCTTGAGCCTTCGGCTCGGGTGATCTAAAAACGTCAATGTAAAATTTTAATATAAATTAAGTGTAAAAAGTAGGTCAAGGTCATTTATATTGACCTGATTTGGGTAGGAACATATTGCTGTCATACAGAGTGTGTATGAAGTTTGGAAACTCTATGGCTTTTGGTATCTGAGAAACGAGTTAATGTAAAGCTTGAATGTAAATTAACAAAGTGCCAAAGGTAGGTCAAGGTAATTCATATTGACATATTTTTCATTGGAACATATCGCTATTATGTAGTTATCAACATTTGTAAAGTTTGAAAGCTCTAAGGCATCTGGTGTTGGAGGAATGGACTTAACAAAAAACTTTGATGTAAAAAACTTGAATGAAAAACTTTGATGTAAATCAAGTGTAAAAAAGTAGGTCAAGGTCATTTATATTGACCCGATTCGGGTAGGAACATTGCTGCCATATAGATGTGTGTATGAAGTTTGAAAACTGTACGGCTTTTGTTATCTGAGTAATGGACTTAAAACTTGAATGTAAAAACGGGACGGACGGTGAGTTTTATGCATACAAGTGTAGTAATTAAAGTAGTCCATTTTTAATGGCTGTTGTGCAGGCATTGCGTGATGATCTCGAAAACTCGCCAGATGGAGTCACGCATACTCTATCTGCTTTGTAATAGGCGCGTCATAGCTCTGTGGTATAGGTACAGAGCATAAGTTGAAAACTGCTAATGGGACTGGAATGAAACAACACACATTAATAGAGGGCAATAAGAGTACAGTGCATAAGAATCATAACTATTATTTTTGTCTCGTCTTTTTTGAAAGGGCAAATAACTTAATAATTTTTATGCCCCGAAGTGAGGCATATACAAGTAGTCATCGCACTATCTGTCCCCGTCCGACCCTTTCTTCGGTCATCCTTGTCTCAGCCATAACTTTGAAATAGTTGAAGGGATTTCCATGAAACTAAACAACAAATTTTAACCATAATGAGAAGGTGTGTCTTGTGCAAGGATCGGGGTCCTTACCTCAAAGGTCAAGGTCACACTTGGAGGTCAAAGTTTTCGGGGGCATTTGTTATTTATTGGTGAAATTTCGTGTTACATTTACATTAATTGGTACATCGCAACATGACATTGGATGTGACCTTCACCACACAAGCAGATTGCAATTATGTCACTTTCTCAGGAACTGTTTGCACTTGACCTTTCCAACTTAGGTTATTGTTGTATTTTGGGAAGTATATCGCAACCTGACAGGAATTGTTGGTGTGACCTTCACCATCCAAGAAAAGGGCAGATAAATGAATTTACATTCAAGTTTTGCATTTAGGTCACTTTCTCGGGAAAGTTGTTATATTAACTACATCTTTCGAACTGGTTATATTAACTACATCTTTCGAACTTTGTTATATTCACTACATCTTTCGAACTTTGTTATATTCACTACATCTTTCGAACTTGTTATATTAACTACATCTTTCGAACTTTGTTATATTCACTACATCTTTCGAACTTTGTTATATTCACTACATCTTTCGAACTTTGTTATATCGGGATAATCCGCACATTCCGAAGAAAACGAGGATATAATGTGGTTGGTCTCGTCCGTCTGTCTGGTATTTCTCATAACCGGAACTCCTGTTTCAATACTTGAAGGAGGGTGTTCATTGTTGGCACAGTGGTTGCTTTGAATCTAAGGTCTGACCCCAGGAGTGAGAGGTCAAGGTCAAGTTCACCCGAACACTAAACCCGTGAATTTCTTACAGGCTCAGCATGCATTTTTAGCTCTACTGGCCTACCTGGGATGGCAAGTTTTCCATCGTTCATCCATCAGAGCTAAGGTTTAGGGGTTTAGGAGCTACTGACATTAGGGTTAGGAGCTTTTTGTTTCTTTGTTTAAGAAGCTCCTAAAATTATGATCTTGCGAGCTAAAATTTACAGAAGGAAAACTTGAATAATTAATGGACGTCCGTCTTAACTTTTGCCTTGTGGACATTTTTTTCTCCACGAAAACTTAACGTTGGCTATAACTTTCTAATTTCTTGATATTTCTTCATCAAACTTTCAATACATAATCATCATGACAACATCGACATGACCATACTAAAATATAAAGGTCAAGGTCACAATGAAGGTCATTATATGGGTTAAATACTCGTTTTTTTCTTCACTAAAACTTAACGTTGGCTATAACTTTCTCATTTCTTGATCAAACTTTCAATATATGCTGATCATGACAACATCGACATGGCCATTCTAAAATATAAAGATCAACTGAAGGTCATTATATGGGTTAAATACTCATTTTTTTGTCACCAAATACAGTTTGTCAAGGTCATTTATCTGGATCCAATATACCTTGTTATACTGACAAAGCGCCGACAGGTGACACACGTGTTCCATGGAACAACCATCCAGTTAATCTGATCATTACCAAACTGTATAAAGGGTCTTTACTCTTACAAGTTTGAAAACCCGACAGATCGGATTAGTAACACCAGAGTTACAGCCCTTGATTTATTGAAATGACAGACAATGTCATTTCGATTCTTACAGATGCGGGAGGTATACAGTACCAGTTCTACACAGAAAAACATGGATGGTCTGTCTCCATCACTAAAAATTGACCGTCGTATATTATAGTCTAAAATGTACTGCAAACGGCGCAAAACACCAATCAACAACGCCATTTCTATATCCCTTGCTTTCGCAAGGGCAGTGGAAAATTAGTTACAATAAATAATAAGTTTTTGCATTAAAGTTAGTTAAAATTTACTTTTGCAACAAAACATTAATACTGGTAGAGTAAACTGGAAATGACTACAAATGCAATGTTTGACGAACACATAATTATAGGGTTTTAGGTGTCTCCGTGGATGAAAGGTTAACGACGTTGCGTTGTAAACCTTCGCCTGTCACCGCTGCGGTTTGAATCCCACTTGGAGCTCGACTTGTGAGGAGGTGTCGATTCTTACGGATGGCGGGAGGTGTACAGTACTGGTTCTACCCCGGAAAATGGGTTGTCTGCCTCCACGAAAAACACAACCATAGACCGTCATATATAACCTTACATGTTTTGTAAATGATGTAAACCGCCATACAAAAAAAAAAGATTTTAGACTGGCACAATATCCCTCCAAGACATAGCAATAAAGTATATCTCTATAGAGGATGAATTCTTGTGCTGCTTGTTGTCGGGCACATCTTTTAACATCTACAATGTCATGTTTATTTGAAAAGTTTTGGTAAGCGGTTCCTCGAAGGCAACACATCATTTAACAACCATTTTCCTGAACGTCATGTTGATTCGAACATTGGGTAAGCGTTTCCTCGATGGTAGCGAATGATACCAGAAGATATTTGTGGGATGTTTCATGAGGAGAAGAGAACCATGCTGGAGTTCAACCTTTAATGGCTCGATCTTTCGCTTGGCATTTTTCCCTCTCGAATCTGCATGTTTGAAAACAAAATCTCGAGCCTGTCCCAGAGATAGAGAGGCAATAGGATAACCCTGAACTAGGTCCTTCTCGTCATCACGATGTTCCCCCATATGATCATTGCCATCTCTGTATCTGAAATATCAAGAATGGCTTGTAAACACTGAAATTATCAAGTATGGTTTGTTTTCATATGAATATGTGCATAGCTGTCGAGGGCCAATGAAAATCAAGAGTGAGATGGGGTTCTAAGCCCGAGACAGTTTGTGGTTGAATTTCATAAATTTTAGCTTACATGATTAGGGCCCCCATTCAAAGTGCAAAATATTTTTGATTTTCCACACTGATAGTTTTTGGTGATATCTGAATCTGGAAACATGTTTTTAAACAGTGGGCCACACTTGCCTACAACAGCAATTGGAAGATTATTTTCCTCTATTAAATGTGTCGTAAGAACTTCAGTATGCAAGATGTATGTAAGGGTCTAGTGGATGAAATTTTTTAGGACAAAGCCCTCAATGTTTATTGTTATGGCATACATTGCCGAAAATAAGTGACATGTCCCGCGTGTAACCGTCATCAATATATGGAAACGATACGGAATTCTAAGTTAAACAATATAAAAAATTATTTATGGGTTAAGATATACTAAATTTGGTCAAATTTTCAGAAAGCGTGAGAACGTCGAGTGTATGCATGTGAGCGTGATTTAACACAGAAATGAGTGTCTCTCGTCCAATGCATGAGGCTTGATAGGTATGTATGTGTCCGGTATTTAACTGCTTTTCCTGGGAAAAATCACACTTGTGTAGTCTAATAACGATTGTTTTTTCTTTCTTTTTTTTCTTTTCTATATTCAATATTGCAACACCGAAAAATAAATATTATTGAACTACATTCTTGGCATGTGAATGCTCCGCTGGTATAGGCTCATTATTTGTACATAGGTTTAATACATTGTGGTTTCAAGAAGATTTCCCACTTTACAAGTACTGGTCTGGGGCCACTTTCTGTCCAAGTCGATGCCATTCTCATTTAAAAACTGTTTTTACACTGCAAATCACTTCTGCGAATTAATTTATTGACAGACGTTTAGCATTGAAGATTGAAAAAAGAAGAACCAACACAAAATGTAAATAAGCAGTAAAAATGACAGGCTATTAAAAGAATTGCACTGTAATGACATATTGTTATGACACTTCAACGAACAGTTGAACAGAGAATTTTGGTCAAGCAGAGAAAGTGTTGCTAACGTAGACTGACACAGACCATTGCATTAGCCAGTAAAGCTAAAACTTTTTTGTTTTTCTGTTTCCCGACCCAGGACTTCATAACAGCCAGTAAAAAAATGACCCAGGACTTCATAAGAGCCACTAAAAAAATAATCTAGTACTATAGATAGTAATGTACCTATTAATTGATTGTAACCGATTATCAGTTACTTTGGCATTTGATTATGATAATCGATAATGGAAGTCTATAATTGATCCATCAGTCAAATGTAAAAATGCACTTTAATTAATACTAAAAACAGAAATAAATATGAGTATGCAGGAGACAACAGGAAATACACTTGTTAAAATTAGCATATACAACATTAGAATTATTTTGCTGTTTAACATGGCATAAGAAACAAGACAGGAAATAATACATACTTAAACAGAACTTTTCTGCGTTCAAAGCCTGACACAGATTATCATGTACATGTTATATGCCATATTGACTAATCGACTACCCGTATAACCGACGATTGTTACCGATGATCGATTGTAAATTTCAACCTATTCCCATAAATATTTATAGATAACTTATAACAACATACTTGTTGATTAGCACAAAGTTGAAGTTATATCCTGGCACACATGTTATTCTGTCTCTGATCCTCTGTAACATGGGTATCCAAGGTCGTGCCGGCACGGTATTGTTTGAGAATGAGTAGGTTAGTCCCGAGTCACCATGTGCTACCTGTGTAATGAATAGCATTCATGTTTAAAGGCTGTAAAGGCTGTTTAAAGGCAAAACACCAGCCTATAGAAAAACCCGGAGCATATAATAATTATAATTGCTTTTCTCATGCATTTTGGCAAGCGTGATGACTTTCATACAAAATAGGAGATTGGTATGTACTGTTATATTATGAGGCCCCGACGAACAATTTTAAACCCGATTTCTTAATTATTTCTAAATTTTATGTGTGACAATACCAGCATGATTTCATTTCAAATCTTTAGAAGAAGTAGTATTGATTTTGGCTAAGTTGAAAGATAACATACATTATATATTGAAAAATAAATGATTTTTTTTTTGCAAATATAAGAAACATTGCACATTGTAATCTTACATAAAATTATGTCCGGGCCTTAAAAAATATTTTCCACAGTAGACTAGAGGATTAACATGTTTGTTATCGTCTCTAGCCGTAAAATGTCTGTAATCTTTCTCCATCACGGAGTCATGTCTTTAAGTCTGCCTTCATACTCTATTGTGCCCTAAGACTGCTGAGGGACTACTGACATTAGGATTTAGCAACACCAAATCTACAGTTTACAATATCAAGATACATGTATAAGAAACATTAAAAGAGTCCTATGGAACAAGTCCAAGAATGGTTTAATCGTCCAGCCATGTGGCCGATGTACATGTCCATTATGGGAACTGTGGCCATTTATGCATGTATTCTCATATAAAAGGAGCCACATATAATTATCATATAAAACATTTTACATGTATATGACATTTTATAATCGGAGTTTCATATTCATATACATGTATATGAGAAAGAGTTCATGAAAGTTTTGTTTTGAAAATATACACATTTTCACATAATTTTTATGAAAACAAGCAAATTCAGCGAATTGATGTCCCTTGTCTCATTTATTTGAATTTTTTTTTTGATTTTTTTTACATAATATGGACGTTTATACTTTATAGTATGCACACCATCGAAGATCAAAAATCGTCTCGCCATTCGTAGACGTGTATTTAATGCACTATGATATCCCAGCCTTTAGGTACTTTTTTTAGACCTGTCAGGAACACAATAATGGTTGAAATTGTGTTGCAAGTGAACAACAATAAACAAAATTGCTTTAAAAATTCCACACTTTACAAAATATAAAGCTGTATAAAATGTCAATATCATAAAAAAAAAGCTTTGACCACATCAGAGAAGTAGGCTCGGATTAACACTGCTCATGCGTACTTCTGCTCATGATGCATACTGAAGTCTTCATACAAACGCCCAGGTATACTATGACTCCCTGTCCACTGTCCCATCAGCCAAAATAAAATCAAGATAAATATTAATCCGAGCCTTTTTTGACCATACCAGCCCTTTTTACGATTTTGATATTTCATCTGGCTAAAAAAAAAAGAAAGAAGGCTTTTAGGGTCGGAAAAGACTCGGATTAGATAAATATTAAAGGAACACATGGCAATCTTGTAATTTAAAAAAAAAAACTAGTTATGAACCCTTCATTTAAGAAATAATAAATATTTAATCACGAGTGCGTTAGCACGAGTGAAATAATTACTCGCATACGAACGACCAACTGTATTTTATTCACCAATCAAATACAGGTACGTATTTATTATTTTGATTCTAACACATATATATATATTATCTCGGAGGTCAAGGTAATCAGGCTTTTATGTTTACAGGCTGTTCCATTGGGCACCCAATGGAAAGGTATGCCCGGTACAGTATGTTTAAATACACTAGTAGTCACGTGACAAACAATTATGTCATTGCTTACGTCATAGCTTGCGCTGTATGACGTCAAACGTTCTCAGCTTGTTCAAGATGCTTATTAATGTTATGTGTACTGATGCATATGATGGGTTTATATCGGGGTGTGTGCAAGGTTTGGGAGCATGGCAAATTTGTTGTTATTAACATTTCATTAAAATTACTGTTGAGTTTGTCTTCGTGACGTATATTTACCAAGTGACATGTTACATGGCACTTCCAACAGATGAAATATACACGGGGAATTAATGGAACAGCCGTATTTTATCGTAGAATAACATAGTTGTCTCTATTCTTTGTGTATATGAAAGACTGCGCAGGTCGTGTTAGAATTTTCTACATTATACATCACTTGCATATTTTCATGTCATTAGTGTTTTAATGAAATTATGAATGTTGATAGCATGCACTTTTGTATTAAAATAAAAGTATAGATCTAGATTTGTTTAAACATTTTCTAAGTCCAAGAGGATGGACTTGTCTATTTACAATAAAATGCTTGCAATCTGTAGTTTTCTATTTACAATAAATTGCTTGCAATCTGTACAGTAACCACCTTACAAAATCCGAGCCTTCTCTGACCTTACTAGTCTCATTTTGATATTTGATGTCTACAGTACGGGTGCTTTTTTTTTTTTTTATATATACGGACGTTTATAGATGCACCCTAGAGGACGGCACATATCAAAAATCGTCTTGCCGTTTTCAGACGTGTAATTTATGCACTATGACCTAACCAGCCAATTTTACGATTTTGATATTTCTTCCAGTTGTATGAAAGGCCACAAAAAACACAAAACATTTACTGTTTTAAGGTCAGAGAAGGCTCGGATTGAAAAATAACCTGCTGTCTTGGAATATCGTGCCACTTCCCAAATATTTTCACTTTAGCCAGCATCCCCTGATTGTATGTCAATGTTTCTTCACATTCACGTAGCACATCATCGCCAACCTGCCTGCTATAGAGCAAACAATAATCTAAATTCAGATTCTCCGCTCGGATTTCCTTCCATTGCAAGTCTTCCTTTTCAATTTCCACTTTCACTTTCAGTTTCTCATCCTCTGGAATCGGACCATTTGTCACTTTCGTTTCTGTGATTTTTGTACAAGTGTCAAGTTCATTTGTATGGATTTTGTTTTTCTTTGGATTATCATTGTTGTCTTTATCGTCTTCAGGTGTCGATTTTCTTTTTAATGGTCTGATTAAGTATGTGTCCATTTCTTCTATCATTGCACCACAGATTGCAAATGGCGGATTAATGAAGTAAGGGAAGTAACCGGTATGATTAGATGCCTAGGCTACTACAGTGCACATAATGTCGTATTTGACTTCACGAAAGGTTCAGAACAGGTAGCAACACCATATACACATTGAGCCTATCTAAAGGGACTGGAGGCGATTCTAAAATATGCCTTTAATGACACTTAAAGTGTGTGATGCTGTATAGAAGCAAGGGGTACATGTATCCTGGGATGATAAAGCCCTGATGTATCCATGGATATACAGGTGTATGTAGATCTATTATGTATCGCTCTACAAAAACACAACTCTTAAAAAGAGGGCCAAAATGGCCCCGAATCACTCACCTTATGAACTTCACAAAAATGAAAGAATTGTCAAACAAGTAAATAATTTCATCAAAAAAATGAAATCACGCAGTCAATGGCGTGCCATCGCAAATTCCTGCGACAGCCTTAAAGTGTTCCTGAAAGTCCAGTAAGCGTATATGGTTATAGGGTGAGGATATCAACAGTTTCCAATTTATGACTCAGGGTTGGGGATATACACCAGGGTGGATGCTGTTTGTATGGTTGTACCCGTCTGTTCATGCCCATTAAGTGTATGTATGGTTCTAGGGTGGGGATCTCAAAGGTTTCCAAGTTATGACCCAGTGGCTGAGGAACAGACCCTGAGCCGATGCTGGTTGTATGGTTTTATCCGTCTGTTCATGCTCAGTAAGTGTTTAACTGTGGTTCAGAGAAGACACCCTTTAGAAGGTTTTCCCCTTATAAGTCTATTTGAAACACGTGACACCTGTGTGCGATCACATTTGACCCCTGAGTCACCATTTGAGCAAACCTGGAAGAGGACATAAGCTTAAGCTGCATGCAGTATATGAGATATCTATACCGTGTACCAACCCTCGTGGAAATAGCCACTGGGACATAACTTGGAAACCGTTGAGATCCCCACCCTAGAACCATACATACACTTAATTGATTGTTGAAGCGTTGACAAGTTTGGAAAACATCTAGTTATGGTTATATGGTGAGGATATCAACAGTTTCCAATTTATGACTCAGGGTTGGGGATATACCAAGGATTGGTAAAAATCAGATGGAAATTAAAGGATCTAGGGTGTGATTGAAGCATAATATTGCAGTTTTCAATAAATCAAGGGCCATAACTCTGATATTCTAGTACTATTCCGAACTAGATGTTTTCATCTTGTCAACGCTTCAACAATCTGTTAAAATTAGTAAAGATCAAATACAAAATGAAGTTGTTATCTAGAGTGGCCATAAGGCTGAAAATTGCTTTTCCCCCTCAATAATTCAAGGGCCATAACTCTTGTGTTCTTGTGCGATATATCTGGTTTTCAAAATTGTCCGAACTTTCATTATCATATTTATATATCTGGCCAAAACTGGAAAAGAACACATAGAAATGAAGGTGTTAGAGCGTTCAAACGGCAAAATATGGAATATTCAATAAATCAAGGGCCATAACTCTGGTGTTATTAACCAGATCTAGTTGTTTTTTTAACTCGTCAGACCTTTGATTAATATCAACAACTGTCCAAGTTTGATAACGATCAAATACACAGTGAAGGCGCTAGAGTATTCACAAGGCGGAATATGGCATTTTTCAGTAAAACAAGGTCAATAACTCTGGTATTTCTAATTCGATATGGCTGATTTTCGAACTTAACCGAGCTTTTATTGATATAAAGACACTGACACAGTTTGATAAAGAATACAGACAAATTGAAGTCCCTATTATGTTCACAAAAGTTAACGGACGGACGGACGAACGACGGACAACACATCATCCCTTATGTTCGTCTGTCATTCGCCCAGTAGAGCTAAACAATATTTAGAAATTACAACGGCTTTTCACCTTTGGTCTTTTATTCAATTGTTGGTATTTTTTATTTTCTATCAAAAAGAAGGGCTTAGCAGCATTACGAAAAGATAATAACTCCATGAAAATATGAGCATAAAACTCCATGAAAAGATGAGCATTAAGTTAAATGAAAAGATGAGCATTAAGCGCTATGAAAATATGTGCATAATCTAACCATAGTTGAATATGCTGATGTACATGTGCATCAGCACTAAACATAGTTGAAGATTGTGGCGTACATGTACATATCAGTTCTAACCATGTGCATCACCATCTTCAGCTATGGTTAGAGCTGACATGCACATGTGCATCACCATTTTCAACTATAGTTAGAGCTGAAATGCCCATGTGCATCGCAATCTTCAACTATGATTAGAACTGATATGCACATGTGCATCACCATCTTCAACTGTGGTTAGAGCTGATATGCCCATGGACATCACCATCTTCAACTGTGATAAGAGCTTATATGCCAATGTGCATCACCATCTTCAACTATGATTAGAGCTGATATGCACATGTGCATCAAAATCTTCAACTGTGGTTAGAGCTGATATGCCCATGGGCATCACCATCTTCAAATATGGTTAGAGATGATATGTCCATGTGCATCACCATCTTCAACTATGATTAGAGCTGATATTCCCATGTGCATCACCATGTTCAACTATGATTAGAGCTGATATGCACATTGACTTCACCATCTTTAACTATGATAAGAGCTGATATGCACATGTGCATCACAATCTTCAACTATGGTTAGGGCTGATATGCCCATGTGCGTCACAAGGTTCAACTATGATTAGAGCTGATATGCACATTGACATCACCATCTTTAACTATGATAAGAGCTGATATGCACATGTGCATCACCATCTTCAACTATGATTCGAGCTGATATACACATGGACATCACCACCTTCAACTATATTTAAAGCTGATATGCACATGTGCATCACCATCTTCAACTATGGTTAGAGTTGATATGCACATGTGCATCACCATCTTCGACTACGATTAGAGCTGATATGCACATGTGCATCACCATCTTCAACTATGGTTAAAGCTAATATGCACATGTGCATCACCATCTTCAACTATGGTTACAGCTGATATGCCCATGTGCATCATCATCTTCAACTATGATTAGAGCTAATATACACATGTGCATCACCATCTTCAACTATGGTTAAAGCTAATATGCACATGTGCATCACCATCTTCAACTATTGTTAGAGCTGATATGCCCATATGCATCACCATATTCAACTATGATTAGAGCTGATATGCCCATGTACATCACCATCTTCAACTATGGTTAGAGCTGATATGCACATGTGCATCACCATTTTCAACTATGATTAGAGCTGATATGCACATGATTAGAGCTGATATGCACATGAACATCACCATCTTCAACTATGGTAAGAGCTGATATACCCATGGGCATCACCCTCTTCAACTATGGTTAGAGCTGATATGCACATGTGCATCACCATCTTCAACTATGGTTAGAGCTGATATGCACATTGACATCACCATCTTCAACTATGGTTAGAGCTGATATGAACATGTGCATCACCATCTTCAGCTATGGTTAGAGCTGATATGCCCATGTGCATCATCATCTTCAACAATGATTAAAGCTGATATGCCCATGTGCATCACCATCTTCAACTATAGTTAGAGCTGATATGCCCATGTGCATCACAATCTTCAACAATGATTAAAGCTGATATGCCCATGTGCATCACCATCTTCAATTATGGTTAGAGTTGATAGGCACATGTGCATCACCATCTTCAACTATGATTAGAGCTGATATGAACATGTACATCACAATCTTCAACTATGGTTAAAGCTAATATACACACGTGCATCAGCATCTTCAACTATGGTTAAAGCTAATATGCACATGTGCATCGCAATCTTCAACTATGATTAGAACTGATATGCACATGTGCATCAACATCTTCAACTATGGTTAGAGCTGATATGCCCATGGACATCACCATCTTCAACTGTGATAAGAGCTTATATGCCAATGTGCATCACCATCTTCAACTATGATTAGAGCTGATATGCCCATGTGCATCACCATCTTCAACTATGATAAGAGTTGATATGCCCATGTGCATCACCATTTTCCACTATGGTTATAGCTCATATGCACATCGTAAAGCTCATATGCACATGGACATCACCATCTTCAACTATGGTTAAAGCTGATATGCCCATGGGCACCACCATCTTCAACTATGGTTAGAGCTGATATGCACATGTGCATCACCATCTTCAACTATAATTAGAGCTGATATGCACATGTCCATCACCATCTTCAACTATGGTTAGAGCCGATATGCACATGTGCATCACCATCTTCAACTATGATTAGAGCTGATATGCCCATGGGCATCACCATCTTCAACTATGGTTACAGCTGATATGCTCTTGTGCATCACCATCTTCAACTATGGTTAGAGCTGATAAGCCCATGTGCATCACCATGTTCAACTATGATTAGAGCTGATATGCACATTGACATCACCATCTTCAAAAATAATAAGAGCTGATATGCACATGTGCATCACCATCTTCAACTATGGTTAGAGCTGTTATGCACGTGTGCACCACCATCTTCAACTATGGTTAGAGCTTATATGCACATGTGCATCACCATCTTCATCTACGGTTATAGCTGATAAGCCCATGGGCATCACCATCTTCAACTATGATAAGAGCTGATATGCACATTGACATCACCATCTTCAACTATGATTAGAGCTGATATGCACATGTGCATCAAAATCTTCAACTGTGGTTAGAGCTGATATGCCCATGGGCATCACCATCTTCAACTATGGTTAGAGATGATATGTCCATGTGCATCACCATCTTCAACTATGATTAGAGCTGATATGCCCATGTGCATCACCATGTTCAACTATGATTAGAGCTGATATGCACATTGACATCACCTACTTTAACTATGATAAGAGCTGATATGCACATGTGCATCACCATCTTCAACTATGGTTAGGGCTGATATGCCCATGTGCATCACAATGTTCAACTATGATTAGAGCTGATATGCACATTGACATCACCATCTTTAACTATGATAAGAGCTGATATGCACATGTGCATCACCATCTTCAACTATGATTAGAGCTGATAAGCCCATGTGCATCACTATCTTCAGCTATGATTAGAGCTGATATGCACATGGACATCACCATCTTCAACTATGGTTAGAGCTGATATGCACATGCGTATCACCATCTTCAACTATGATTAGTGTTGATATGACCATGCGCATCACCATCTTCAACTATGTTTAGAGCTGATATGCACATGTGCATCAGCATTTTCAACTATGATTAGAGCTGATATGCACATGTGCATCTCCATCTTCAACTATGGTTAAAGCTAATATACACATGTGCATCACCATCTTCAACTATGGTTAAAGCTAAGATGCACATGTGCATCACCATCTTCAACTCTGATTAGAGCTGATGTGTACATGTGCATCTCCATCTTCAACTATGGTTAGAGCTGATATGCCCATGGACATCACCATCTTTAACTATGATAAGACCTGATATGCACATGTGTATCACCATCTTCAGCTATGTTTAGTGTTTATATTCCCATGTGCAACACCATCTTCAACTATGTTTAAAGCTGATATTCACATGAACATCACCATCTTCAACTATGGTTAAAGCTCATATGCACATGTGCATCACCATCTTCAATTATGATTAGAGCTGAAATACACATGGACATCACCATCTCCAACTATGATAATAGCTGATACGCCCATGTGCATCACCATCTTCAACTATGGTTAGAGCTGATATGCGCATATGCATCACCATCTTCATCTATGGTTAGAGCTGATAAGCCCATGGGCATCACCATCTTCAACTATGGTTAGAGCTGATATGGACATTGACATTACCATCCTTAACTATGATAAGAGCTGATATGCACATGTGCATCAAAATCTTCAACTGTGGTTAGAGCTGATATGCCCATGGGCATCACCATCTTCAACTATGGTTATAGATGCTATGTCCATGTGCATCACCATCTTCAACTATGATTAGAGCTGATATGCCCATGTGCATCACCATGTTCAAGTATGATTAGAGCTGATATGCACATTGACATCACCATCTTTAACTATGATAAGAGCTGATATGCACATGTGCATCACCACCTTCAACTATGGTTAGGGCTGATATGCCCATGTGCATCACAATGTTCAACTATGATAAGAGCTGATATGCACATGTGCATCACCACCTTCAACTATGGATAGAGCTGATATGCCCATTGGCATCACCATCTTCAACTATGGTTAGAGCTGATATGTCCATGTGCATCACCATCTTCAACTATGATTAGAGCTGATATGCCCATGTGCATCACCATCTTCAGCTATGATTAGAGCTGATATGCACATGGACATCACCATCTTCAACTATGGTAAGAGCTGATATGCACATGCGTATCACCATCTTCAACTATGTTAAGTGTTGATATGACCATGCGCATCACCATCTTCAACTATGTTTAGAGCTGATATGCACATGTGCATCACCATCTTCAACTATGGTTATAGCTGATATGCACATGTGCATCACCATTTTCAACTATGGTTAAAGCTAATATGTACATGTGCATCTCCATCTTCAACTATGGTTAGAGCTGATATGCCCATGGACATCACCATCTTCAACTATGATAAGAGCTGATATGCACATGTGCATCACAATCTTCATCTATATTTAGTGTTGATAAGCCCATGGTCATCACCATCTTCAACTATGTTAAGAGCTGATATGCACATGTGCATCACCATCTTCAACTATGGTTAAAGCTCATATGCACATGTGCATCACCATCTTCAATAATGATTAGAGCTGATATACACATGGACATCACCTTCTCCAACTATGATAATAGCTGATACGCCCATGTGCATCACCATCTTCAACTATGGTTAGAGCTGATATGCGCATATGCATCACCATCTTCAACTATGATTAGAGGTGATATGCCCATGTGCATCACTATCTTCAACTATGGTTACAGCTGATATGCCCATTAGCGTCACCATCTTCAACTATGATTAGAGCTGATATGCCCATGTGCATCAACATCTTCAACTATGGTAATAGCTCATATGCACATGTGCATTACCGTCTTCAACTATGATTAGAGCTGAGATACACATGGACATCACCATCTTCAACTATGATAAGAACTGATATGCCCATGTGCATCACCATCATCAACTATGGTTAGAGCTGATATGCCCATGGTCAGAGCTGATATGCATTTGCGCATCACCATCTTCAACTATGGTTAGAGCTGATATGCACATGTGCATCACCATTTTGAACTATGGTAAGAGCTGATATGCCCATGGACATCACCATCTTCAACTATGATAAGAGCTGATATGCCCATGGAAATCAACATCTTCAACTATGGTTAGAGCTGATATGCGCTTGTGCATCACCATCTTGAACTATGTTTAGAACTGATATGCCCATGTGCATCACCATGTTCAACTATGATTCGAGCTGATATGCACATGAACATCACCATCTTCAACTATGATAAGAGCTGATATGCACATGTGCATCACAATCTTCATCTATATTTAGTGTTGATAAGCCCATGGTCATCACCATCTTCAACTATGTTCAGAGCTGATATGCACATGTGCATCACCATCTACAACTATTTTTATAGCTGATATGCACAGGAACATCACCATCTTCAGCTATGGTTAGAGCTGATATGCCCATGTGCATCACCATTTTCAACTATGATTAGAGCTGATATGCACATGGACATCACCATCTTCAACAATGGTTAGAGCTGATATGCACAAGTGTATCACCATCTTCAACTTTGGTTAGAGTTTATATGTACATGTGTATCACCATCTTCAACTATGATTAGAGCTGATATGCACATGTGCATCACCATCTTCAACTATGGTTAAAACTAATAAACACATGTGCATCACCATCTTCAACTATGGTTAAAGCTAAGATGCACATGTGCATCACCAACTTCAACTATGATTATAGCTGATATGTACATGTCCATCTCCATCTTCAACACTGGTTAGAGCTGATATGCCCATGGACATCAACATCTTCAACTATGATAAGAGCTGATATGCTCATTTGCATCACCATCTTCAACTATGGTTATAGCTGATATGCACATGTGCATCACCATCTTCAGCTATGGTTAAAGCTAATATGTACATGTGCATCTCCATCTTCAACTATGGTTAGAGCTGATATGCCCATGGACATCACCATCTTCAACTATGATAAGAGCTGATATGTACATGTGCATCTCCATCTTCAACTATGGTTAGAACAGATATGCCCATGGACATCACCATCTTCAACTATGTTTAGAGCTGATATGCACATGTGCATTACCATCTTCAACTATGTTTAGTGTTGATATTCCCATGGGCATCACCATCTTCAACTATGTTTAGAGCTGATATGCACAAGTGCATCACCATCTTCAACTATGGTTAGAGTTAATATGCACATGTGCATCACCATCTTCAACTATGATTAGAGCTGATATGCACATGTGCATCACAATCTTCAACTATTGTTAAAGCTAATATATTAAAGCACTTAACGTCTCACACCACAATTAATTTTCCATAGGGTCCCATTGTAATGTTTTTGTTCGTGGCATAGAGATAAAACAGATTTTGCAACATATATTTATGCTTAAATTCTTCATTGATCCAATATCTGCAATTTAAAACACATTTAACAAATATTTACCAGATTGAACTTTTTTTAATTTCATGTTTGCCTGACACCTATCAAAATTTAGACAAAAATGCAACCCCGTGGTGATTAGACCCATGATGTGTAAAATGAGGCAGAATTAGCTAGACATCTTATATCAACGTGCATTTTTCTGTGATCTCTTCCTAAAATGCTGTAGATTTAGAACCTGGTAAAGATAAATCAATGTATCCTGTAAAATGTAGAAAAGCGAACTTGGTTTTTGTATCTACCTCCTTCATCTGTATGGCACGAGTATTCCAGGGAGATAACAGTGGTGTGAGTCCTTAAGGTGATTTTATTTTCTAATGATCACCTCAATAATAATTGAAAATGTATACAAATCAATTGCATGCTGAAAAGTGATAAACTTTTGATTCCATGTTTATTGGTTTTCAAATTATTCAAGTTTTAGTATTGGTCGAAATTCAGGCCGAGTACCTTTAATATTTTGAAAATCTACAGTAGTGATAAGGATTTTGCATTTTCCTGGTCATTTGTGCTCAGCTATGTCTGAAACTTTCAAATATACATGAAAAGGCATCTCTACATGTGAATATAGCATAAAAATGATCTTTAAGAAATGATTATTGAGAAAAATGCTGAAAATAATAAACTCAAACTAAGGGTTACCGTCAAAATTTTGATTTTCCAGGAAAAGTATCAGTCTCTCGCTTTAATTTTGACATTTTTTTCGAAGTAGTCTGTCTTCATTGATATGTGTGTTTGTTTTACAAGCCAATAGCTGTAAAATAAAGCTAAAATTATGCTTATACCTATATTGATTTTGAAAATATAGTTAAGTTTTAGTTAAACACGGTATCAAGTAAAATTTCAGCTAATTCCTGCAATATGAAGATAACTTGAAGTAACTATACATACACAGACGGGATTTCTGAACAACCGTGTTAACTGTGTCCTAACATGTCTGAAACGTTCACAGATACACAAACAATGCTTAGAGTTGAATGATGTAAGATATCCGTTTTGCAGCTCTAAAGCGCAAGGGCTTAGAGATGAATGATGGAAATTCTCATTCTGAAGCTCTAAATTGCAAGGCATAAGAGATGAGTGATGAAAGATACCTGTTCTGCAGCTCCAAAGCGCAATACCTTAGCATTAAAGGATGAAAGATACCCGTTTTGCAGCTCTAAAGCGCAATACCTTAGAGATGACGGATGAAAATGCCATACTGCAGCTCTAAAGCGCAATGCCTAAGAATAACGAATAAAAGATACCCATTCTGCAGCTCTTTCTTAACGTCTCACACCACAATTAATTTTCCATAGGGTCTCATTGTAATGTTTTTGTTCGTGGCATAGAGATAAAACAGATTTTGCAACACGTATTTATGCTTAAATTCTTCATTGATCCAATATCTGCAATTTAAAACACATTTAACAAATATTTACCAGATTGAACTTTTTTTAATTTCATGTTTGCCTGACACCTATCTCAATTTAGACAAAAATACAACCCCGTGGTGATTAGACCCATGATGTGTAAAATGAGGCAGAATTAGCTAGAAATCATATATCAACATGCATTTTTCTGTGATCTCTTCCTGAAATGCTGTAGATTTAGAACCTGGTAAAGATAAATCAATGTATCCTGTAAAATGTATAAAAGCGAACTTTTTTTTTGTATCTACCTCCTTAATCTGTAGGGCACTAGTATTCCAGGGAGATAACAGTGGTGTGAGTCCTTGTGCATCACCATCTTCAACTATGATTAGAGCTGATATGCACATGTGCATCTCCATCTTCAACTATGGTTAGAGCTGATATGCACATGGACATCACCATCTTCAACTATGTTTAGAGCTGATATGCACATGTGCATTACCATCTTCAACTATGTTTAGTGTTGATATGCCCATGGGCATCACCATCTTCAACTATGTTTAGAGCTGATATGCATATGTGCATCATCATCTTCAACTATGGTGAGAGTTGATATGCACATGTGCATCACCATCTTCAACTATGATTACAGCTGATATGCACATGTGCAACACCATCTTCAACTATGGGTAAAGCTAATATGCACATGTGCATCACAATCTTCAACTATGATTAGAACTGATATGCACATGTGCATCACCATCTTCAACTATGGTTATAGCTGATATGCCCATGGACATCACCATCTTCAACTATGATAAGAGTTTATATGCCCATGTGCATCACCATCTTCAACTTTGATGAAAGCTGATATGCCCATGTGCATCACCATCTTCAACTATGATTAGAGCTGATATGCAAATGTGCATCACCATCTTCAACTATGATTAGAGCTGATATGCAGATGTGCATCACTATTTGCAACTATGATAAGAGCTGATATGTCCATGTGCATCACCATCTTCAACTATGATAAGAGCTGATATGCAGATGTGCATCACTATTTTCAACTATGATAAGAACTGATATGCACATGTGCATCACCATCTTCAACTATGGTTATAGCTGATATGCCCATGGACATCACCATCTTCAACTATGATAAGAGTTTATATGCCCATGTGCATCACCATCTTCAACTTTGATGAAAGCTGATATGCCCATGTGCATCACCATCTTCAACTATGATTAGAGCTGATATGCAAATGTGCATCACCATCTTCAACTATAATTAGAGCTGATATGCAGATGTGCATCACTATTTTCAACTATGATTAGAGCTGATATGCCCATGTGCATCATCATCTTCAAATATGATTAGAGCTGATATGCCCATGTGCATCACCATCTTAAACTATGGTTAGAGCTCATATGCACATGTGCATCAACGTCTTCAACTATGATTAGAGCTTATATGCACATGGACATCACAGTTTTTAACTATGATAAGAGCTGATATGCCCATGTGCATCACCATCTTCAACTATGGTTAAAGCTGATATGCCCATGGGTATCATCATCTTCAACAATGGTTAGAGCTGATATGCACTTGTGCATCCCCAACTCCAACTATGGTTAGAGCTGATATGGACATGTGAATCACCATCTTCAACTATGGTTAGAGCTGATATGCACATGGTGAGAGCTGATATGCACATGGACATCACCATCTTCAACTATGGTTAGAGCTGATATGCCCATGGGCATCACCATCTTCAACTATGGTTAGAGCTGATATGTACAAGTGCATCACCATCTTCAACTATGGTTAGAGCTGATATGCACATGTGCATCACCATCTTCAACTATGGTTAGAGCTGATAGGCACATGGGCATTACCATATTCGACTATGGTTAGAGCTGATATGCCCATGTGCATCATCATCTTCGACTGTGATTAGAGCTGATATGCACATGGACATCACCATCTTCAACTATGATAAGAGCTGATATGCACATGTGTATCACCATCTTCAACTATGTTTAGTGTTGATAAGCCAATGGACATCACCATCTTCAGCTATGTTTAGAGCGGATATGCACATGTGCATCACCATCTTCAACTATGTTTAGAGCTGATATGCACATGGACATCACCATCTTCAATTATGGTTAGAGCTGATATGCCCTTGTGCATCACCATCTTCAACTATGATTAGAGCTGATATGCACATGGACATCACCATCTTCAACTATGTTTAGAGCTGATATGCACATGTGCATCACCATCTTCAACTATGGTTATAGTTAATATGCACATGTACATCACCATCTTCAACTATGATTAGGGCTGATATGCACATGTGCATCACCATCTTTAACTATGGTTCAAGCTAATATGCACATGTGCATCACCATCTTCAACTATGTTTAAAGCTGATATGCACATGGACATCACCATCTTCAACTATGTTTAGAGCTGATATGCACATGTGCATCACCATCTTCAACTATGGTTATAGTTAATATGCACATGTACATCACCATCTTCAACTATGATTAGGGCTGATATGCACATGTGCATCACCATCTTTAACTATGGTTCAAGCTAATATGCACATGTGCATCACCATCTTCAACTATGTTTAAAGCTAAGATGCACAGGTGCATCACCATCTTCAACTATGGGTAGAGCTGATATGCCCATGGACATCACCATCTTCAACTATGATAAGAGCTGATATGCACATGTGTATCACCATCTTCAACTATGTTTAGTGTTAATATGCCCATGGGCATCACCATCTTCACCTCTGTTTAAAGCTGATATGCACATGTGCATCACCATCTTCTACTATGGTCAGAGCTGATATGCACATGTGCATCACAATCTTCAACTATGGTTAAAGCTAATATACACATGTGCATCACCATCTTCAACTATGGTTAAAGCTAATATGCACATGTGCATCACAATCGTCAACTATGATTAGAACTGATATGCACATGTGCATCACCATCTTCGACTATGCTTAGAGCTGATATGCCGATGGACATCACCATCTTCAACTATGATAGGAGCTCATATGCCCATCTGCATCATCATCTTCAACTCTGATTAGAGCTGATATGCCCATGTGCATCACCATCTTCAACTATGATAAGAGCTGATATGCCCATGTGCATCACCATCTTCAACTATTATTAGAGCTGATATGCCCTTTTGCATCACCATCTTCAACTATGATTAGAGCTGATATGCACATGTGCATCACCATCTTCAACTATGGTTAGAGCTGATATGCCCATGTGCATCACCATCTTCAACTATGATTAGAGCTGATATGCACATGTACATCACCATCTTCGACTATGGTTAGAGCTGATATGCCCATGGGCATCACCATCTTCAACTATGGTTAGAGCTCGTATGCACATGTGCATCACCATTTTCAACTATGGTTACATCTGATATATCCATGTGCATCATCATCTTCAACTATGGTTAGAGCTGATATGCACATGTGCATCCCCATCTTCAAATATGGTTAGAGCTGATATGGACATGTGCATCACCATCTTCAACTATGGTTAAAGCTAAAATGTACATGTGCATCTCCATCTTCAACTATAGTTAGAGCTGATATGCCCATGGTCATCACCATCTTCAACTATGATAAGAGCTGATATGTACATGTGCATCTCCATCTTCAGCTATGGTTAGAACTGATATGCCTATGGACATCATCATCTTCAACTGTGTTTAGAGCTGATATGCACATGTGCATTACCATTTTCAACTATATTTAGTGTTGATATGCCCATGGGCATCACCATCTTCAACTATGTTTAGAGCTGATATGCACAAGTGCATCACCATCTTCAGCTATGGTTAGAGTTAATATGCACATGTGCATCACCATCTTCAACTATGATTAGAGCTGATATGCACATGTGCATCACAATCTTCAACTATTGTTAAAGCTAATATATTAAAGCACTTGTGCATCACCATCTTCAACTATGATTAGAGCTGATATGCACATGTGCATCACCATCTTCAACTATGGTTATAGCTGATATGCCCATGGACATCACCATCTTCAACTATGATAAGTGTTTATATGCCCATGTGCATCACCATCTTCAACTTTGATGAAAGCTGATATGCCCATGTGCATCACCATCTTCAACTATGATTAGAGCTGATATGCCCATGTGCATCACCATCTTCAATTATGATTAGAGCTGATATGCAGATGTGCATCACTATTTTCAACTATGGTAAGAGCTGATATGCCCATGTGCATCACCATCTTCAACTATGATTAGAGCTGATATGCACATGTGCATCACCATCTTCAATTATGGTGAGAGCTGATATGCCCATGTGCATCACCATCTTCAACTATGATTAGAGCTGATATGCACATGGAAATCACCATCTTCGACTATGGTTAGAGCTGATATGCCCATGGGCATCACCATCTTCAACTATGGTAAGAGCTCGTATGCACATGTGCATCACCATTTTCAACTATGGTTACATCTGATATATCCATGTGCATCATCATCTTCAACTATGGTTAGAGCTGATATGCACATGTGCATCACCATCTTCAACTATGATTAGAGCTGATATGGACATGTGCATCACCATCTTCAACTATGATTAAAGCTGAAATGCCCATGTGCATCACCATCTTCAACTATGGTTAAAGCTGATATGCACATGTGCATCACCATTTTCAAATATGATTAGAGCTGATATGCCCATGTGCATCATTAACTGCAACTATGATTAGAGCTGATATGCACATGTGCATTACCATCTTCAACTATGATTAAGGCTGATATGCACCTGTGCATCACCATCTTCAACTATGTTTAGAGCTGATATGCACATGGACATCACCATCTTCAACTATGGTTAGAGCTGATATGCCCTTGTGCATCACCTTCTTCAACTATGATTAGAGCTGATATGCATATGGACATCACCATCTTCAACTACGGTTAGAGCTGATATGCACATGTGCATCACCATCTTCAACTATGTTTAGTGTTGATATGCACATGGAAATCACCATCTTCAACTATGGTTAGAGCTGATATGCACATGTGCATCACCATCTTCAACTATGTTTAGAGCTGATATGCACATGGACATCACCATCTTCAACTATGGTTAGAGCTGATATGCCCATGGGCATCACCATCTTCAACTATGGTTAGAGCTGATATGCACATGTGCATCACCATCTTCAACTATGTTTAATGTTGATATGCACATGGAAATCACCATCTTCAACTATGGTTAGAGCTGATATGCACATGTGCATCACCATCTTCAACTATGTTTAGAGCTGATATGCACATGGACATCACCATCTTCAACTATGGTTAGAGCTGATATACCCATGGGCATCTCCATCTTCAACTATGGTTAGAGCTTATATGCACATGTGCATCAACATCTTCAACTATGGTTAGAGTCGATATGCACATGTGCATCACCATCTTCAACTATGATTAGAGCTGATATGTACATGTGCATCACAATCTTCAACTACGGTTAAAGCGAATATACACATGTGCATCACCATCTTCAACTATGGTTAAGGTTAAGATGCACAGATGCATCACAATCTTCAACTATGATTAGAACTGATATGCACATGTGCATCACCATCTTCAGCTATGGTTAGAGCTGATATGCCCATGGACATCACCATCTTCAACTATGATAAGAGCTCAGATGCCCATGTGCATCTCCATCTTCAACTCTGATTAGAGCTGATATGCCCATGTGTATCACCATCTTCAACTATGATAAGAGCTGATATGCCCATGTGCATCACCATCTTCAACTATGATAAGAGCTGATGTGCCCATGTGCATCACCATCTTCAACTATGGTTAGAGCTCAGATGCACATGTGCATCACCATCTTCAACTATGGTTACATCTGATATATCCATGTGCATCATCATCTTCAACTATGGTTAGAGCTGATATGCACAAGTGCATCTCCATCTTCAAATATGGTTAGAGCTGATAAGGACATGTGCATCACCATCTTCAACTATAATTAAAGCTGATATGGACATGTGCATCACCATCTTCAACTATGATTAGAGCTGATATGCCCATGTGCATCACCATCTTCAACTATGGTTAGAGCTGATATGCACATGTGCATCACCATCTTCAACTATGATTAGAGCTGATATGCCCATGTGCATCATCATCTGCAACTATGATTATAGCTGATATGCACATGTGCATCTTCATCTTCAACTATGATTAGAGCTGATATGCACATTTGCATCACCATCTTCAACTATGATTATAGCTGATATGCTTATGTGCATCACCATCTTCACCTATGATTAGAGCTGATATGCCCATGTGCATCACAATCTTCAACTATGATTAGAGCTGATATGCACATGTGCATCATCATCTTCAACTTTGATTAGAGCTGATATGCCCATGTGCATCACCACCTTCAACTATGATTAGAGCTGATATGCCCATGTGCATCACCATCTTCAACTATGATTAAAGCTGATATATCCATGTGCATCATCATCTTCAACTATGGTTAGAGCTGATATATCCATGTGCATCACCATCTTCAACTATGGTTAGAGCTGATATATCCATGTGCATCACCATCTTCAACTATGGTTAGAGCTGATATATCCATGTGCATCATCATCTTCAACTATGATTAGAGCTGATATGCACATGTGCATCACCAACTTCAACTATGATTAGAGCTAATATGCACATGTGCATCACCATCTTCAACTATGATTATAGCTGATATGCTCATGTGCACCACCATCTTCAACTATGATTAGAGCTGATATGCACATGTGCATCACCATCTTCAACTATTATTAGAGCTGATATGCACATGTGCATCACCATCTTCAACTATGATTAGAGCTGATATGCCCATGTGCATCACCATCTCCATCTATGATTAGAGCTGATTTGCACACTTCAACTATGATTAGAGCTCATATGCACATGTGCATCACCATCTTCAACTATGGTTACAGCTGATATGCCCATGTGCATCATCATCTTCGACTATGGTTAGAGCTGATATGCACATGTGGATCACCATCTTCAACTATGGTTAGAGCTGATATGGACATGTGCATCACCATCTTCAGCTATGATAAGAGCTGATATGCCCATGTGCATCACCATCTTCAACTATGGTTACAGCTGATATGTACATGTTCATCACCATTTTTAACTTTGGTTAGAGATGATATGCACATGTACATCGTCATCTTCAACTATGGTTACAGCTGGTATGGACATGTGCATCGCTATCGTCAACTATGGTTAGTGCTGATATGCACATGAGGCAACCTAAATGTTGGGAAACATAACACAATATTATGTGTAATAAATGAAGTCAAGTAGAATATGTATAAATAAGACTATAATTAAAGAAGACAGTTTGGATAATTAATATCAGTGAGCATAGACAGATAACTTGTATCAGAAGTTCAGCTCTAAATATGTCATATCTCCTTAAAGCACATTATGACTGATTGTCCCGGATTAGTTGAATAAATATCGCTTGATTCATTCGTCTGCTCACATGTTTCCGACTCCTTCTTCGAAAAGCAGTCCTGGAAAATAATTACCAAATTATAATTTTTTAAACTTAAATATGAGAAACGAAGGCTTTGAATATATTTTTAAGTGGAAATGCGAACCACTATCAACACATATGCAGCATTTGATAAAACCATTTCTTCGGGAAATAGTTTGGACTGCTGCATTTTTACAAATACACTGTGTTAAACTAATACACACTAATAGTAAGTACATAATTGGACATAGATATAATGTTTTTCTTCAAGAATGTTGTTATTAGTTGGTATGAATGTTGAATGTAGTTTGTAAACTAGCCAGCATCAACGCATCGTTATCGGAGCTCGCGAGTGTAGGACAAAATCCGCCCCTCCGGGGACATCACCCCACTCCCGGGACAAAATCCCGCCCTCCCCTGATAAATATGACATACCCGGACAAAATCCACGCACCCCCTCCCCACTCCGATTAAAACCTTAGGTTTTGACAACAATTGATATAACAAGCATTTATTTTGATCTAGTATCTCTAAATAAGATCATATTTACGGAATATAACAAAGTTAAATTCAAATAAATATATATATTATGAAATTTCACAAGAGGGATTTTGGTCTAGTTATGCCAAAATGAGCTGGAGGTGGAGTGTGTGTGTGTGTGTGTGTGTGTATCCAAATATAACAATCCTCATTGAAGATTTTTCTTCCGATTAATTTAACTTACCGGCAAAGCATTTACGTAGATATTTTCACATAGAAATACACACGTACACATACAACCGATTAAATACTTACACATAGAAATGCTTACGGGAAAATTTACGCATAGAAAGACAAAGGATGCTGTTTGGTTTTACAAATACATATCTACCTATGCTAAAGAAACAAAACAGACTGCTAAAAACCTATACCTAAACATACTTACTGGCACATCATATGCTACATTTTCTGTTCGACTGTTATATCTACTTATATTGAAACAAAGAAAAATAACCGTCAAAGCATGCCATTAATTAAAATCATGTTTACACAAAGAAAGAGTTACTGTCAAAGCACGCAGGTACATAACTAGATATTTGGAAATGCATATTTCCACAAGGAAATACATACCAACAACGCATGCAATTATATAATGGAATTTGTGCGTTGAAGGACAAATTACTGTTATTCAAGTGGAATATAAAATAAATTTAGTGTATAAATTCTGCCGGTGCATTTTGTACATAGACACCGGCAACTTTAATTATCAAATTCCTTTTTGTCTACAAAGTTGGATTGAACAAAGGTTCAGTAATTCATTCGGTACAAAACATTTATTTTATCTGTATTCGCAACATAAACCTTACATTTAAGGCTTTTGTAAATTGGTAAGTACGTTACTGGTCATTTTGTAACGAACTATTTGTTGCAGTGGAATTTAGTTTATTAGGATTAAAAGCGTTTGTAAGAATGCTTCAAGCAGAAGGAGGGCGTCGCCATTACTGGCATTAGTCATAGTTATCATGTATTACATATGCATGACGTAATCGATCCAACTCGTGTTACCTGCATTTTTCTATATCATGTATTGTTCATTTACGGCCGAAGAAGCAATATTTAATAGTCGTCTTATAAAATAATCTTTTTCGTAGATAAATATTTGAAACGTATTTAATTTAATAATGACTTTGTATCAAATTATGCTTGGTAGATTTTATCTCAACGCCGGCAAACCTTTTCTTTCAAGGGAAGTAACTGTTCCTACATGATACATGTTTTAATGTTGGAGTTGTTCCTCTTTGATGTTCTTAACGTGGTTGTTATTGTTTCGTCGATTGCCAAAAAATAAAAATAAGCCGTGGTTCGATTCGTCATGTAAAAACAAGCGACTTGCATATTTGAGGGCAAAATCAGATTATAGGCGTTGTAACTCAAATTCTAATTTACAGTCTTTAAAAGACAGTAGTAAGATGTATAAAAAAGAAATAAGTAAACGTTATAGTCAGTTTCACCAAGATTTGAATAAAAAGTTCCGTAACCTTAAGCAGTCCGACCCAAAATCATATTGGTCTCTATTAAATAAGTTTTCAAATGATAAAAAAAAGAAATGATAAAAAAAAGGTCATTTCAGATATAACATCTGAGGTTTTTTTTGAACATTTTAGTAAGTTAAATGAAGGGAATACAGATAATGATGATTCATTTGACCCTATTGATTTATCAAATATTTCTGAATACAATTATGAGTTAAATAATGAGATAAGTAATGAAGAGATTTTAGTTGCTATAAACAGTCTGAATAATAATAAGGCTTGTTCTGTTTATGATAATATCTTGAATGAATATATAAAACATTCAAAGGACATCATGTTACCCATATTAAAAAGTTTTTTCAATCTTGTACTAAACAATGCAAGTATCCCAGAAATCTGGTGTAAAGGGGTAATTTTTCCAATCTATAAACAAAAAGGAGATATAAATAACCCTGATAATTATAGAGGCATAACAATACTCAGTTGCTTTGGTAAATTGTTTACAGCAATCTTAAATACTAGACTAAATAAATTTTTGGAAAGCTCGGGAATTCTTGGTGAAGAACAAGCAGGCTTTAGGAAAAAGTGTAGTACTGTAGACCACATTTTTACATTAAAAATGTTAGTTGATTTTTATCTGCATAAAAATAAAAAACTTTATTGTTCTTTCATAGATTACCGTAAAGCGTTCGATTCTGTACATAGATTGGCATTGTGGAAAAAACTGTTACAGAATAATATAGATGGCAAGGTTTTCAAAGTTATATATTCTCTGTATGATAAAGCTAAATCGTGTGTTCGTTCTGGTCAAGGCTTGTCCAGTTTCTTTGTGAGTTGTACAGGTGTTCGTCAAGGCGAAAACCTGTCCCCAATACTGTTTTCGATCTTCCTTAATGATCTAGTGCAACATATGTCTGGTTCCTATGATGGCCTGGAGAGTCTTTCTGATAGTATTAGGGATCGTCTTAGTGACGATACTATTGACACATATCTCAAGTTGTATTTGCTTTTATATGCGGATGATACTGTTGTCTTTGCTGAATCAGCTGCTGATCTACAGCTAGCACTTAATTATATGTATGATTATTGTAATACTTGGAAGCTAGAGGTGAATATTGCAAAAACTAAAGTTGTAGTTTTTTCTAAAGGTAAAATCCGTAATATCCCAGTATTTACTTATGGGGGCTTAAATCTTGATGTGGTTGATGACTTTAGTTATCTTGGTATGAAGTTTAACTACAATGGCAAGTTTAATAAAACTAAAAAATATCTCTGTGATCAGGCTAGAAAAGCCATGTTCTCTGTTCTTAAAAAGGCTAGAAAGCTTTGTCTGTCTCTTGATCTTCAACTTCATCTATTTGATTCGATGGTCAGTCCAATACTATTATATGGGTCGGAGGTCTGGGGTTGTGAGAATGTAAATATTATTAATCAATTCCAGTTAAAATATTGTAAAATGGTATTAAAACTCAAAACTTCAACACCAAATATTATGATTTATGGTGAACTTGGGAGAATGCCAATGGATTGTATTATAAAGAGTAGAGTTCTGAACTACTGGTGTAAATTGGTCAATAGTAAAGAAGATAAGATTTGTCGTATAATGTATAAACTAATGTATGAACTTGATAAAAGCAATGTTTTCCATTCTCCTTGGATAGGTTATGTCAAGACTTCACTTGATCAGCTTGGTTTTTCTGAATATTGGTTAAATCAAAATGTTCCATCCCCACTTGTTTTTAGAAATTTAATAAAAAGCAGAATTAAAGATATATATAATCAATCCTGGAATACCACAGTCTATGAATCCCCAAAATGTGTGAGTTATAGAATTTTCAAAAATACTTTTGCGTTTGAGAGGTATCTAGTAGATTTACCGCTGAATCTTGCATTGTCACTTTGCCATTTTAGATGTTCTAATCATAAACTCCCAGTGGAAAAAGGCAGACTTTATAATATAGAGAGAAGATTAAGAACTTGTGATTTGTGTCATTTAAATGTGCTTGGTGATGAATTTCATTACATTTTTGTTTGCACTTTTTTTAAAAATGAAAGAAAGAAATATATTTCCTCTAATTCTATTATTGCAAATACATATAATTTTAGAAACATTTTTCAATCTATAGATAATTATGAATTGTTAAAACTGTCATTATTTGTTAAGAAAATTATTGATAAATTTAAGTAACTATTTTTCACCTTCCCCTATTAATTTTACATTTATTACTCAGTATTAATATACGAAACTCATTCCATCTAGTCATTTTATCTTGAATTGAAATTATTTTGTGTTTATATTCTATGTTATGATTCAACTTTGTAAATATTGTTATTGATGTTATTTTCATTTGTGTTTGTTAATGCTCATGCCCAATTGGGCCCAGCTTATGAAATAAAACTTGAAACTTGAAACTTGTTTATAAACTATACATGTTTGTTTCTTGTTTTATAAGTGCGGTAAGTGATTGGGTCCTGAAGAGGTCTGCAGCTAGGAATCGGCGGATGCTGTTACTGCACACAGGGCTCGTTTTTTATCATATTATAATTAATTTTCACCTTCGAAATACACACGATTGATCATAGCAATTGTTCTTACCGAGGGAAGGAAAATGCTGTTGTGACCTGGATGTTCTGTCATTGATCATTGATCAGGCTGATCTTTTGCATGTTTGTGGGGGAGGGGGAATAAATAAATAAAATTATAGAATAAATAAATAAAAAAAATAAAAAATAACAATAATACATAAATAATAATATTAAGAATATATATATATATATATATTTCGTAAATCGAAAGATTTAAAAAAATAAATAACTACAAAAAATAATATAATTAAATTACATAAATAAATCAATAAAAAGAACCTGTATATAAAAATATTATTCTAATAATAAATGTAATAAATATATATACTTATGGATGCTAATTGGCAACGGATTAATCGCTCACGTTACATTTCAGTTGAAAAATGCCTAAACGACAGTCTAAAAGCCCGTACGCCAGGCGTCAGAAAGTGGTGACTCCGGAGAAATCGGCTAATAGTCCACCAGCACCTCCAGATTCGGCAGGCAGGACACTAGAACCTCCAGTCGTGGACCCGGAACTTATTAAGGAGGTTGTTCGACAGGTGACCCCCCATTTGGTCGAGTCGCTTGGGGGCATCAGGCGAGGTGTCGTGGTTCCGGAACCTGAGGTCGGTGTCGTGGTTCCTGGACCTGAGGCCCCACTCCAAGGTACGAGTACACAGAATGCCGTTTTACCCGTGTCAATAACCAGCATTCACGATGAGTTGGGTTCCAACATTGGGCGTTGAACGTTGCAATTTCTTAACATTAAACACAATATTGAAATTGCTTGACTTGTTCAAGCGAAACTTCAACATTCATGAATTTCGTGTAGCAAAGAATACTTTGATTAAAAGGTCTGCTATATGACATACTTATTAGTTGTCTTTTCTGTAATTAGTTGTAGCCCCTTTTTGTACAAAACATGTTGAGATATCTGGAATATTACGCAGAATTAGGTGTATATAATAGTGTAGTATCTAGGCAATCTTTTGATTATGCATTTCTTTTTCCTTTCAGTATATATAGAAAGGCACATTGAATGTATTATATAGAATGGCATATTTAATTTAAGACTAAAAAAGTGGTGAAAAGTGGAGGAAACAATTCCCACGCTGCGGTTTTCATCCCATTTTTAACACGTCAAATTTTAATTTCCCATCAAAGTTTCATTTACCGCTATTACAGAAGGTTTGATTTTTCCGTCATATTTTGTATTACTGATTTTTCGAATAATAGTCTGATGTTTCTCGTCATAATCACGTGATCAGTCGATCTATTTATTAACGCATCAATCGTGACATGAATGCTATAATTTGCTTGATGAACAATACATGATGTACCAGCTCACCCTTTTCAAATGTAATGTGCATAATTTAATATTAATATCCCGATTTTATACACTCGCACACCTAATAGATGACTGGTTAACCTGCTCTCGTATCTCATCATGTCCATTGTGTTTTCAGGAATGGGATGTCCATTGTGTTTTCAGGAATGGGACTCTCCTGTCCTACTTATTCCTACAGTTAAAGTAGCTATTCCGCCGACAACAGCCACATTTTACAACTATTTTTAACTAGCCACATATACTGGCATATTTACACATAGATAACTAGTCATATTTAAAATACATATTTACACATAGACATACTTATCGGTAAAACATGCAGATAGATAACTAGCCACATATATTGTGTTTGAAACGTATGTGTGTGCGCTTATATGTTCATGACATGGATACGATTAAGTATAACACATCAACCATAACATTGATAATATTTATATATGTTTAGTCACCTTCTCCGTGAAATTTTAAATGGAAATTCTGACGTGTTCATGTGTTTGTCTTTATTTTTGTTTTCTGTTTGTGTTCTCTAAAAAGAAGGAAACAGAGTAAACAGTATAACTGTGTTTATTTTTTCATCTGATATTTGTTAATACCATATATGTACGGATCTTGCTACGTCTGTTAAAATGTATATGCATAATATTGTATGATCACATGGGCCTATGGCTTGCTAATTTTGAAATAACGTGCTTCCATATAACAGTTAGATAACTAGCCACATATAACAGTTAGATAACTAGCCACATATAGCAGTTAGATAACTAGTCACATATAACAGTTAGATAACTAGCCACATATAACAGTTAGATAACTAGCCACATATAACCGTTAGATAACTAGCCACATATAACAGTTAGATAACTAGTCACTTTTAACAGTTATATAACTAGTCACATATAACAGTTAGATAACTAGCCACATATAACCGTTTGATAACTAGCCACATATAACAGTTAGATAACTAGCCACATATAACCGTTATATAACTAGCCACATATAACAGTTATATAACTAGTCACATATAATAGTTAGATAACTAGTCACATATAACAGTTAGATAACTAGTCACGTATAATAGTTAGATAACTAGCCACATTGATTGTTGCCGTTAAAACTGCACACCATTAATTCTATTCTATTCTGTTCTGTTCTGTTCCATTCTCTGTTCTGTTCTGTTCTGCTCTGTCGTGTTGTGCTGTGCTCCGGTAAGATAACTAGCCACATATAACAGTAAGATAACTAGCCACATATAACAGTTATATAACTCGTCACATATAACAGTTATATAACACGCCACATATAACAGTAAGATAACTAGCCACATATAACAGTTAGATAACTAGCCACATATAACAGTTATATAACTAGCCACATATAACAGTAAGATAACTAGTCACATATAACAGTTAGATAACTAGCCACATATAACACTTAGATAACTAGCCACATGTAACAGTAAGATAACTAGCCACATATAACAGTTAGATAACTAGCCACATATAACAGTTATATAAATAGTCACATATAACAGTTAGATAACTAGCCACATATAACCGTTAGATAACTAGCAACATATAACAGTTAGATAACTAGCAACATATAACCGTTAGATAACTAGTCACATATAACAGTTATATAACTCGTCACATATAACAGTTATATAACACGCCACATATAACAGTAAGATAACTAGCCACATATAACAGTTAGATAACTAGCCACATATAACAGTTATATAACTAGTCACATATAACACTTAGATAACTAGCCACATGTAACAGTAAGATAACTAGCCACATATAACAGTTAGATAACTAGCCACATATAACAGTTATATAACTAGTCACATATAACAGTTAGATAACTAGCCACATATAACCGTTAGATAACTAGCCACATATAAAAGTTAGATAACTAGCAACATATAACCGTTAGATAACTAGCCACATATAACAGTTATATAACTAGTCACATATAATAGTTAGATAACTAGTCACATATAACAGTTAGATAACTAGTCACGTATAATAGTTAGATAACTAGCCACATTGATTGTTGCCGTTAAAACTGCACACCATTAATTCTATTCTATTCTGTTCTGTTCTGTTCCATTATCTGTTCTGTTCTGTTCTGTTCTGTCGTGTTGTGTTGTGCTCCGGTAAGATAACTAGCCACATACAACAGTAAGATAACTAGCCACATATAACAGTTATATAACTAGTCACATATAACAGTTATATAACAAGCCACATATAACAGTAAGATAACTAGCCACATATAACAGTTAGATAACTAACCACATATAACAGTTATATAACTAACCACATATAACAGTTATATAACTAGCCATATATAACACTTAGATAACTAGCCACATATAAGGTAGCGCCGTGGTGTAATGGTTAGCATTGCGGCTTAGTAACCCAGGGATCGCGCGTTCAATCCCAGCCAGGACCGAATTTGGGTTAATTACCGAAATATTTCAAAAGTATTTCCTACCTTACCAGTCCTTCGGATGAGACTTAAAACCTAGGTCTGCTCGCTAAAATGCTTAGTGCAATACAGCGAGGATAAATAAACGCTTATACACACACACACAGTTATATAACTAGCCACATATAACAGCAAGATAACTAGTCACATATAACAGTTATATAACTAGTCACATATAACAGTTATAAACCAAGCCACATATAACAGTAAGATAACTAGCCACATATAACAGTTATATAACTAGTCACATATAACAGTTATATAACTAGCCACATATAACAGTTATATAACAAGCCACATATAACATTAAGATAACTAGCCACATATAACAGTTAGATAACTAACCACATATAACAGTTATATAACTAGCCATATATAACACTTAGATAACTAGCCACATATAACAGTAAGATAACTAGCCACATATAACAGTTAGATAACTAGCCACATATAACAGTTATATAACTTGTCACATATAACAGTTATACAACAAGCCACATATAACAGTTATATAACTAGCCACATATAACAGTTAGATAACTAGTCACATATAACAATTAGATAACTAGTCACATATAATAGTTAGATAACTAGCCGAAAACGGGGTTGGCTGGGGTATGAAATAAAACCTTAATTTCGGCTTAAAAAGTTTGAATATTGTAAAATTAAAACATTTAATAGGGAATTTTAAACAGGTTATCGCATTTTGTTCAGTAAAAATGTGTTTAAACATGTTTTATTGTCGAAATATCCGTTATACTATCCAGCTAATATAAACATTCCCATCGCTTAATGGAATTAAGGTTGGACCACGTAATGATATACAAAATACTTACGGACAAAGCATGCAGTTATATAATTAGCCACATATAACAGTTAATAGATAACTAGTCACCCAACGCATGCATTTTTTATTTAGACAGACATATATAAAGTCATATTTACACATAAAAAGACTTACCGGCAAAGCATGCAGTTAAGTAACTAGCCACAGTTCCTACAACCAAGGCTCGAAATATATGCTGTGTTATTTCATCGAGTCGATGGGGAAGTATGGCTTGAAACGAACCAATAACTAAACCCATGATAGCAAATGATGCTGAACCACATAACGCATATGTCGCGATCACTTCCGATCTTGGCTGGAATATAAAGGGATTCCTCAAACTCCACTGTTATAGTTATATGAGCCCCAGATGAGGGAGTTAATTTTAATAACAATGACCCTTTCACCACAGTACCAACTACATGCATTAAAGGAACATGGTTCATGTTTTGATGTCTAGTTAACCGGTGTTTGAGGATGTGTCTACTTACAAACGTATGTTAGCGTTCATTTTAGTTTAAGTCATGTTCAGGCATCGCAACAAAGCCAAATATACATAGTACATTTAGGAATGCAACCTTTTTTATATTCGATTATTTTAGTCCGCTGTTTTGTTTTGTTCAGTTAAAGATTGTATGTTATGTTAGGACACAAAACTCTTTGTCACAACGGTTAACATATGGCGATAAAGAGTTGCATAGAGTTGCTCTACTTCTTTCAGTTAAAACACAGTTTGCAGGAGGAATCTTTAACATCTTTAAAATACAAAAAATACACAGTGTTGCGTTTTCAAATGTACTGGGTGTATCTACAAAATTGTATGGTTTTATTCATCCTACCCAACTATTAAATAAGAGTGTTATAATAGTAGAGTTTTTAAAAATACTAGCGCTACCCGTATTAAAGTGTGGAAAAATAATAAAAATAATAATTTAAAATTGCATTTTCGTTCTCTCCAAAAGCAAAATGAGTCAATACTATTGATACATTTTTAGCTCTACTGGCCAGGGCCCAGCAGAGCTTATGGGATGGCGAGTTGTCCGTCGTCCGTCCGCCCGTCGTCCGTCGTCCTTCCGTCGTTAACTTTTGTCTTGTTACCACTCTAGGGCCTTCATTTTTCATCCGATCTTTACCAAACTTTAACAGGTAGTTAATATCAATGAAAACTCAGACAAGTTCGAAAACCAGCCAGATCAAAATAATTTCACCGGAGTTATGGCCCTTGTTTTGCTGAAAAATGCCATATTAAGCCTTGTGAATACTCTAGCACCTTCATTTATTATTTGATCTTTACCAAACTTGCAAAGATTGTTAATATCAATGAAAGCTCGGACACGTTTGAAAACCAGCCAAATCGGATCAGTAACACCGGAGTTATGGCCCTTATTTTTTCTGTAAATTTCTATTTTCTGCCTTGTGAACGCTCTAGCACCTTCATTTATTATTTGATCGTTACCAAACTTGCACAGATTGTTAATACCAATTATAGCTGGGACAAGTTCGGAAATCAGCTGAATTGGGTCAGTAACACCAGAGTTATGGCCTTTGTTTTTTTCTGAAAAATGGCATGTTCTGCCTTGTGAACACTCTAGCACCTTCATTTATTTTTGATCTTTACCAAACTTGCACAGATTGTTAATATCAATGAAAGCTCGAACAAGTTCGAAAACCAGCTAAATCAGATTTGTAACACCGGAGTTATGGGCCTTGTTTTTTCTGAAAAAATGCTATTTTCTGCCTTGTGAACACTCTAGGGCCTTCAATATTAATCGGATCGTTACTTAACTTTGCCAGTGTCTTTATATCAATGAAAGCTCGAACAAGTTCGAAATAATTTCAACAGAGTTGTGGCCCTTGTTTTGCTGAAAAATTCCATATTAAGCCTTATGAACACTCTAGCACCTTCATTTATTATTTGATCTTTACCAAACTTGCAAAGATTGTTAATATCAATGAAAGCTGGGAAAAATTCGAAAACCAGCTAGATCGAACCATTAATAGCGGAGTTATTGCCCTTGATTTAGTTAAAAATGCTATATTTTGCCTCGTTAAGACTTTATTTTTTATCCGATCTTTACCAATCTTTATCAGATTGTTAATGTCAATAAAAGCTCGGTCAAGTTCGAAAACCAGACAGATCGGACCAGTAACAGCAGAGTTATGGCACTTTGATTTTGTTAAAAATGCTATAATTTGTAATTTGCCTCGTCTTACGATAGGGCCATTATTTTGCATCTGATCTTTGCCAAACTTTACCAGATTTTATGACTTATTTGTTTGATATTATAAAAAAAAAAAAAAAAAAAAAAATATATATATATATATATATATTTTTTTTTAATTTTATTTTTTCATATATATATATATATATATATATATATTTATTTGGCTCTGTGTTGGACCAGTCGGACCAGAAACAGAGGAGTTATGGCTCTTGATTTAGTTAAAAATGCTATATTTTGCCTCGTTAATACGGTAGGGCCTTCATTTTTCATCTGATCTTTACCAAACTTTACCAGATTTTTTAGTTATGGCCCTTTATTTAATTGATAAGCTGTATTTTGCCCAAAACGTTCAAAAAAACGTAAATGGCAGTCTCTCGCTTCATTGATGTTATAAGAGCCATGTTAGCCAGTAGAGCGTCCACAGGCCCTCTTGGGCCTCTTGTTTCAACATGCCATACATTATGTGAAAAATAAGAATACTACTCGTAACATTTTCAATACTATATATTTCACCTGGATGAAAATTGAATACAAGTTCATGATTTCACCAGTTATACAGAAATCAGCCTTTTAAATTTATAAAAAGTGCTTATATAACCTTTCACTATAACAGCATGGGAAGATTCCTGCTTTGAAAACAATTTAGGTATATGAACACTTACATCTATAATGCCACCAACCAGGGTCGTGTTTGTGCTTTCCAAGAAGATGTCGTTTCCCACCACACTCCAGGTATTATTTGCACTTTCAGCAATGTAGTTTCTGTAAGCAATGCCATTCTGAATAAAACACATGGTGAAACTGACATAATTGATAGAGAATTAACGAATTAATGATTATTCCTCCACATTATGAGTTACCCCAAATCCAAACTGACGCGACCTGATCGTTTCGGTCTGGACGATTTGACTGGGGGGTAATCTCATGAAGTGCAGGAACAATCATTTTGTCATTAGTGTTCGTTTAGTAAGGTATGTGCACTTTATTTGAAGATAATTCGTTCAGTATTCACGAAGAAACTGCCTCAATGGATTCTTTTGTTAGCCGTGCAATTTTGCCGTTATTTGGCGGATTAGTTTCTTTAAATATATTTGATAATTTGATACTTTATTTGATATACCATCGCCACCAAACTAACAGTTACACCAGACAAGTACCAATACATAAATGAACTTTTATCAAGATCATTTTCCAAGCCTAACATATGCTTATAGGTTCAAGCGTTTGATAGTCACAACTGTCAAACTAAATGTTACAACATACAACATGAGATCACATGAGCTGTTTGGAAATGCAACAACTGCCAACATAACTATTATAACAAACAGTGGCCTATAGTTAAACTAGTGTGTGGTAGCCACCACTGCCAAACTAATGTTACAGTATACAGGTACCCATTCACAAATGAGTTGTTACCTGGACAATTGGTCTGAGCCTGGGAAATGCCACCACTGCCAAACTAATGTTACAGTATACAGGTACCCATACACAAATGAGTTGTTACCTGGACAATTGGTCCGAGCCTCGGAAATGCCACCACTGCCAAACTAATGTTACAGTATACAGGTACCCATACACAAATGAGTTGTTACCTGGACAATTGGTCCGAGCCTGGGAAATGCCACCACTGCCAAACTAATGTTACAGTATACAGGTACCATACACAAATGAGTTGTTACCTGGACAATTGGTCCGAGCCTGGGAAATGCCACCACTGCCAAACTAATGTTACAGTATACAGGTACCCATACACAAATGAGTTGTTACCTGGACAACTGGTCCGAGCCTCGGAAATGCCACCACTGCCAAACTAATGTTACAGTATATAGGTACCCATACACAAATGAGTTGTTACCTGGACAATTGGTCCGAGCCTGGGAAATGCCACCAACGCCAAACTATTGTTACAGTATACAGGTACCCATACACAAATGAGTTGTTACCTGGACAATTGGTCCGAGCCTCGGAAATGCCACCACTGTCAAACTAATGTTACAGTATACAGGTACTAATACACAAATGAGTTGTTACCTGGACAATTGGTCCGAGCCTCGGAAATGCCACCACTGCCAAACTAATGTTACAGTATACAGGTACTCATACACAAATGGGTTGTTACCTGGACAATTGGTCCGAGCCTCGGAAATGCCACCACTGCCAAACTAATGTTACAGTATACATGTACTCATACACAAATGAGTTGTTACCTGGACAATTGGTCCGAGCCTCGGAAATGCCACCACTGCCAACATAACCATTATAACAGATAGTGGCCTATAGTTAAACTAGTGTCTGGTAGCCACAACTGTCAAACTAATGTTACAGTATACAGGTACCCATACACAAATGAGTTGTTACCTGGATAATTGGTCCGAGCCTGGGAAATGCCACCACTGCCAAACTAATGTTACAGTATACAGGTACCCATACACAAATGAGTTGTTACCTGGACAGTTGGTCCGAGCCTCGGAAATGCCACCACTGCCAAACTAATGTTACAGTATATAGGTACCCATACACAAATGAGTTGTTACCTGGATAATTGGTCCGAGCCTGGGAAATGCCACCACCGCCAAACTAATGTTACAGTATACAGGTACCCATACACAAATGAGTTGTTTCCTGGACAGTTGGTCCGAGCCTCGGAAATGCCACCACCGCCAAACTAATGTTACAGTATACAGGTACCCATACACAAATGAGTTGTTACCTGGACAATTGGTCCGAGCCTGGGAAATGCCACCAGTGCCAAACTAATGTTACAGTATACAGGTACCCATACACAAACGAGTTGTTACCTGGACAATTGGTCCGAGCCTTAGAAATGCCACCACTGCCAAACTAATGTTACAGTATACAGGTACCCATACACAAATGAGTTGTTACCTGGACAATTGGTCCGAGCCTCGGAAATGCCACCACTGCCAAACTAATGTTACAGTATACAGGTACCCATACACAATGAGTTGTTACCTGGACAATTGGTCCGAGCCTTGGAAATGCCACCACCGCTAAACTAATGTTACAGTATACAGGTACCCATACACAAACGAGTTGTTACCTGGACAATTGGTCCGAGCCTGGGAAATGCCACCACCGCCAAACTGATGTTACAGTATACAGGTACCCATACACAATGAGTTGTTACCTGGACAACTGGTCCGAGCCTGGGAAATGCCACCACTGTCAAACTAATGTTACAGTATACAGGTACCCATACACAATGAGTTGTTACCTGGACAATTGGTTCGAGCCTGGGAAATGCCACCACTGTCAAACTAATGTTACAGTATACATGTACCCATACACAAATGAGTTGTTACCTGGACAATTGGTCCGAGCCTGGGAAATGCCACCACTGTCAAACTAATGTTACAGTATACAGGTACCCATACACAAATGAGTTGTTACCTGGACAATTGGTACGAGCCTTAGAAATGCCACCACTGCCAAACTGATGTTACAGTATACAGGTACCCATACACAAATGAATTGTTTCCTGGACAGTTGGTCCGAGCCTCGGAAATGCCACCACCGCCAAACTAATGTTAAAGTATACAGGTACCCATACACAAATGAGTTGTTACCTGGACAATTGGTCCGAGCCTGGGAAATGCCACCAGTGCCAAACTAATGTTACAGTATACAGGTACCCATACACAAACGAGTTGTTACCTGGACAATTGGTCCGAGCCTTAGAAATGCCACCACTGCCAAACTAATGTTACAGTATACAGGTACCCATACACAAATGAGTTGTTACCTGGACAATTGGTCCGAGCCTCGGAAATGCCACCACTGCCAAACTAATGTTACAGTATACAGGTACCCATACACAATGAGTTGTTACCTGGACAATTGGTCCGAGCCTTGGAAATGCCACCACCGCCAAACTAATGTTACAGTATACAGGTACCCATACACAAACGAGTTGTTACCTGGACAATTAGTCCGTGCCTTGAAAATGCCACCACCGCCAAACTGATGTTACAGTATACAGGTACCCATACACAATGAGTTGTTACCTGGACAACTGGTCCGAGCCTGGGAAATGCCACCACTGTCAAACTAATGTTACAGTATACAGGTACCCATACACAAATGATTTGTTACCTGGACAATTGGTCCGAGCCTGGGAAATGCCACCACTGTCAAACTAATTTTACAGTATACAGGTACCCATACACAAATGAGTTGTTACCTGGACAATTGGTACGAGCCTTAGAAATGCCACCACTGCCAAACTGATGTTACAGTATACAGGTACCCATACACAAACGAGTTGTTACCTGGACAATTGGTCCGAGCCTCGGAAATGCCACCACTGCCAAACTGAACGTTCTCACTCCAAGTAAGTTACCGATGAATAAACAGTCTTCCTGTCTTGCTCCCATGAAGAAGGCAAATGGGTAGAAAATATAAGAAAATATCCACTGAAAAATATAAATGGTATTGTAAAAGTGGATTTGAATAGAGAATGGAAAATAAAGGCCGTTTTAGAGATACCATTTTGTCGTTGCTTAACAGTTACACATTGTTATTAACGTTATGCCATACTGTAAGCTTGGTCGTTGCTTAACAGTTACACATTATTATTAACGTTATACCATACTGTAAGCTTGGACACGACTTGTATTGTATTGTTACAAGTCAAATATTATTAACTTAACTGTCAGTTAAGACTGTTGGGGTCCGCATTTTTTTTCCACGACACCATTTTATATTAAAGCACGACACGCATCAACATCAGTCACTGAATGCAATTTTACTTCGGTCCTTTTTTAGTGCCGAATACGTGTATCTATATCAAACTTACCAGTGATGTACGACCAGCCGTAGCAAAAATAAATTTTTACCGTGTCAGAAACACATTCCTTAGATGTGTTAATTCTATGTTACGGTGGTTTATAGTTGGAAAAAAACATTCTAATTACATTTACTTATAAACAAATTATAAGAATTTCTGATTTGTTTTTTAAACAAATATTTTTTGGAATAGAATCAACAAACGATTATCTCGAAAACGACTTGGTATGTTCATATTATCAATACCCTTAATAAGATGTAATATTTTCATAATATTTTTAGCAAATGTCTGTCAGGATCAGACTTTTTTGTCAATATGGTGTCGGAGAGCATGTTGCGTATAACTTTGAATAATGAAAGAATGGTTATACAAGGTTCTATACGAATACACGTTTTGTCGGCTTTCTCGCCGATCAATTTAAGTGAAGAAATGGAAAAAAATAAGTAAGACGTCAAGCATATCTTGAGTCCTTTCCAGACTGTTTAAAAATACACTCCGACCGTGTCACACTGTCAATAATGAACTCACCTCTATCGTCAAGTTCTCCACTCAACCCTATCTCCAAACATGTTAACCCAGACTGTTTAAAAATACACTCCGACCGTGTCACACTGTCAATAATGAACTCACCTCTATCGTCAAGTTCTCCACTCCAACCCTATCTCCAAACCATGTTAACCCAGACTGTTTAAAAATACACTCCGACCGTGTCACCCTGTCAATATGAACTCACCTCTATCGTCAAGTTCTCCACTCCAACCCTATCTCCAAACCATGTTAACCCAGACTGTTTAAAAATACACTCCGACCGTGTCACCCTGTCAACAATGAACTCACCTCTATCGTCAAGTTCTCCACTCCAACCCTACCTCCAAACCATGTTAGCGTGTTATTTATGAACTCTAGAATAATGACGAAAGTGGCGACGTAGGGCAATGCCCTGTACGATGAGAACAACACTCTGGTTTATACCTATGATTATGGCGTCGGCCAAGATTTCGGTTTCCTGAATGTACATACTATATATTCTCCAATAACATTTAAGTATAGAGTTTAACTATTAATGCGTTATTATACTCATTTGCAACCCAAGAAAAATAAAGAAATATAAAAAGATCGGACAGGGAAAGTAGCATTCAAGGAGGACAGTCAACCACAAAACACAGAAACGTACACGCAAACAGACCAACAAGAAGGCAAAAGTATAATAAAAGCAAACGGCATCAAACACAAAAGGGTTGACAATAGGGCTACCGCATTGGAACGGTCAGTGGCAAAGTAGGCCACTGGGGGGGGGGGGGGGGGGGGGGGGGTTAAACCGGTTCTAGGTGCACAAACCTCACACTTACACTACTGTCATCCCATTAAAACAGGACAGTGTAAAAAAGAAATCCTCGCCATGATCTAATCTCTAACCAACAAGGCGGCATCAATAGGCAATATAAGTAAAAACACAAATATGCTCGTGTAAATATAATACAAACAAACAATAGCCTAGAAAGTCACAATGAAGGTACTCAGTGACTTGGCAGAAGCCAGAGCAACAAGAGATAAACCATTAAGGGCACGACAAGAAAGATCATAGACAAACATCAAACGCCATGGTCCCAATGGGCTTTAGGTAGGCGTCATCATAGGGTCCACAGCCTGTCCGGTCATCGTACAATAAAAAGAGGAAAGCATAGTGGCGAACTATAAAAGGGTCCACCACCAAGCATGCAGTACGTTGCAAAATGATAGGGTCATAACCTCTTTTGATAAACTTTTTAACAAGTTTAACAAAGACAGTATGAAAGTGAGCATGACCAAGAATCTTACGAAGTTTATAAATCACATCACCATAGAAGTCAGGTGTGATAGTCCTTGTCGCAGAAGAGTCCTTTAAATTACTTTTATATTTGGAAAGAAGATCAGGGTTACGATAATAAAATTTTGCAAAGATTTTAAGAAGTTTATGGTAACGGTAACCCTGATTGAGTAGC